>JAVQJL010091548.1:0-26881 GCA_036024295.1 Nannoperca obscura
TGCGATGACAAAGAGCAGAACAAAAAGTTGAAAGACATAGACAAAGGCTTTGCCGTATGTTCAGTGGACATAGACAGTGCACATGTGAACATATTTTTGGCACAAATGGAACCCCATAAGTCTCAAGCTCCACTTTACAGAGCTCAGGTGTTTGACTGTACGCACAAAGCTTTCTGCACAGTCAAGTAGTTCATACAACGTTTAGCTTTTCAGCGACTCATCAGGAAACATGTTGCCACATCTGTGGCTTTAGTTTGCAGCTGATGCGACGGGAGTTTTCGGGCAGACTGCCTCGTTGTTTCCCGTCTTTCCCTGACCATTTGAGTCTTCCTGTCACTCTAAACCTCTAGTCTCCCAGTTTCACCCACGTTTGTCTCCTCTGCGGCCTGTCGTCGTCCCGCCCCGGGCCCCTCCCTCGCTCTCCTCCCCCTCTGCGCTGCATCGCTCTGCATCACGGCCGCTGACGATGCTGATGCTGATGTCACCGCCGCCTCCCAGCATCCCCGTGCACAGCAGCGCCGCCATTTCCCCCCTTTCTTTCATACGGACGGACGGACGGCCGTTCCGCTGGAGCATCCCGCGCGCACCCAGCCCGTTCATCCATCTGGCCCTCGCTCCTCCCCCCCCCCCCCCCCTCCCACTCTCGTTTCGGACTGACGCACAGCTGCGTTCAACACTCCAGCCCACCCAGCGCTGCTGCTGCTGAAGCTGAGGCCGAGCTCCCCTCTCTGTCTCCCAACAACACCCCCCCACCTCCCGGCGGATTCTCCATGTATGGATGCGCCGAGGAAAGGGATGCTGTAGGCTGACCAGAGACACAGAGAGAGACAGACACAAAATACGGGCCGCTGAGGAGATCCACGAAGGAGGGACCGGAGGACTGTGGCGCTGTTTTGAATGGGCAGAGGATTCGCCCTCTGCGGTCGTTGAGTCTGTTGCTGAGGTAAGACGCGGCTCACCCCGAGGTGTTTTTCCACGGCACACAGCATCGCTGCTGAAAGGGTGTCACGCCTCGGAGAGGACAGTGACCGTGTGCGTTGTAGATTTCGAGGCCTTTTGGGCACGTGAGGCGACAAACAAGGGCGCTGCGTCAGGGTGTTTGATGTCAACAATCGTGTATATATATATATATATATATATTTTTTTTTTTAAACACCCCAACTCAAATCCATCTTTAAAAAAAAAGTGAAAAGCTGTAACTGTATTTTCAGAGGTAATAATGTGAGCTGACCTCCTCTCTGACGCAGTGTTAGGTGCTGTGGCGTCTGGGCCGCGTGTGTTTACGCGGCCTGTCTTTGAGGTGCGGCAGGCAAAGCAAGATGGAGGGGACAGTATTTACATGGCTTATAATTTAATATTTGCGAACGTCTTCACACATTTTCCGAGAGTTTGTGCCCCCCTCGCGTTTATCCAGTAGGTGCAAATAACGGCTCATCGCGGAGATGTTCAGGAGGAATTGTGCTTTTCATCGATTGAGACCGAGAAGATGGATGTGCGCGGCGCTGCTTTGAAGCGATTATATACCGCTAAAAAACAACCTAAATGATCATTAACAGAGAATAAAAAGAGAAAAAGCCCAAAACAACAGGAGTAAACGTATGATAAAGATGCTGTGAAAACCCCCACAGCTAACTCTGCACATTTAGGGGATGTGTGTTATTGTCTTTGGTGAGAAGCAACAAGGAGATTCAGCTTCATCACAAGGCCTCCAGCCGTGATAGATGAGGCCAGGGGATGATACAAGCAGCCATTTTACTGTAGAATAGCAGGGGTGCTGATGATCTTCCTGACAAATAATGAACCAGCTGTTTAGTCAGCGTGTTTCAGGAGCTGTGTGTCTCTGACTGAAGCCAAACAGAATGATTCAGGGCCTGAAAAAGGAGAATGTGTCAGAGTCTAAGCTGCTGGGTGAGGCTAACAAGGCCCTGTCCCCAATATCTAATAATAACAGGCCATGGATGATTCAAATGATCATTTCTATTTGTATATTTTGTAGGTATTTCTTCTTCTTAAAGGTATAATGAAATGTACGGTGATTCATGCACGCCGCAAAACTAACTAATTAAATCCATCTCATGGTTTCCCTGTGCAGGTCCCAGGTGTGTGTCTGTGTAGCCACACAGATCTTCAGCTCTTCTGCTCGCTCACGCGCCCACCTGCAACATGGCGGGGGCTTCGGTGAAGGTGGCCGTGAGGGTCCGACCCTTCAACTCCAGAGAGATCGGGAAGGACAGCAAGTGCATCATTCAGATGTCAGGAAACACCACAAGTGAGTTCAACAATTGTTTTGTGTGATTGGTGCAGCACCAGTCAAACGTTTGGACACGTTCTCATGCCAAGTTTGGTATGAGTTTAACTGGGCAGAGTTTAACACTATTTTCTCAATGAGGCGATTCATTGTTATTAAACCCAATAAGGGGTTAATGACTGACTGAATTCATTGAGCACTGTTTGATGACAGAGAGCTTACAGAAGAAAACATGCACAGTTAATTACCCTTTGCACATATGCATTGTAAACAGGCCTCTGGCAATAGGCTACACCTTTCTGTGGTCTTAAACCTACAGTAAATAGACCCTAAAGCGATCTCAAACTGATAAGTATCGACACATTCTAGAGAGGCCCTTCCTTTTCCGAGTCTGCTAACCCGAATCACAACACGTTTGTATAAATAACAGAGACAATCAGATGGGGCGGTTGTGCACGTATCCTTTAAAGTCTTTACTCGTGGCTCCAGAGTGTGAAACCCAGAAATGCAGCGATGTTGCTGCTGCTGTTTTGATCTCATTCCTGTGACCTACATTGAGACAAGTTTAGCATTTCACCTCAAGTCCATTTGCCCTCCAGTGACAAGAGAGTGGGGCAGGGAGGCATGCGGCATCTTAGCAGCTAGAGAAGGAAACAAAAGCTTCAGTCAGGCCTGAACCCTTTCAGTGTGTGTGTGTGTAGGATGTAGTGACCGCCGCTCCTCTGCTCTCTCACCACCGACCAAAAAGGCCTCATTGTTCTGGTTGAGCCCAGACACGGGGTCAGCTGATGCAAGTGTGTGTTTGTGTGTGCGTTTGTGAAAGAGAAAAAGGGAGCACGTCAGCCCGTTGTGCCTGTCTGTCTTTTAATTGACCTCATTAGAGCCAAAGATTCAAACATGCATTTTCTTTCAACTCATAAACTCTACCGGCTCTGAAAGTGAGCGCGCACAGTTTCCAGCAGTTTCCTCTTAATTTGTCTCTGGTTATTATGTTCTCACTGCCCGTCCACCCCCGGGACCCGTTAATGGATACGCTTCTATAGCTGATGGATGGATGGATGGTCACACTGTGTTGTTTCTGGCGTTGCTGTTGCCATATTGAACTTGTCCACAGGGGGCGTCGCAGTGGATTCAGTTTCCAGCCAAAAGAACATCTGCTCCTGCTCGGTTCTTGTTTCATATTCTACATGTGCCACACCCCTCCCCTCTTTAAAAATGATGAGTGGTGCATTTCAAACTGCTGCTTTTTGATGCCATCTGTAATATAGTGAGTCCTCTCTGAACGAGTGTGTCCTTTCTCCGGTGAAATCATCTGGGCCTCAACCTCTCTGTTGATGAGACTTTGACACATTATATGCTGGTACATTTGCTTTAACCCTGGAACCAATAAGCATTGAGCATGAGCAGTACATTTAAACAATATGGTATTGCATTACAGATGATGTATTTTTTCTAAGCAGTTTGTGCCGGTATTTGAAGGTGGTACAGCTTGCACAATAACCAGGGAGCTTTTTCGATCACAGTAAAGCCAGGTTAATGTGCATCGGAACCATTAGTTAACCAGTGACTAAACTGACTTCAAATGCATTTGCTTAACTCTTAATGATTTCTTGGTCTTTTCACACAACTATCATATAGATAACATGGTTTGTAAAACATTGAACACGAATTCAAACAATGAATGCAGATTACAAATGAGAGTCTCCTGCATGCAATGTTCCTAATCTTGTTCTCAATGGAGAGACAGTGTTACAGTATTGGCTTTTTAGACTCTGTGATTTTGATAATATATGAAGAGAACACAACACCTTTTGGATCATGCATTTCTTGTAGGAATCACAGATTTTGTGTTTGTGTCGGCTTATCTAAAAAAACAACTGCGCTTCTGTTTCTAACAATGTTTCAAAACAATTGACTGTAATCAAGATGACAAGACACAACTGGATAGAATTGATTATAATGGAGAAAAAGTAATTTATATTGAATATGACACAAGATAAATGGCATGAGAGAGAAATAATGTTTTTCATTTATAATGTTTGCATCCTGCAACTTGTAAAACCCACAGTAAACAGTCTGAAATGAAAGAATATGCAGGTTGTTAGAGTGACTATTAAAGTGTTTCTGATGCCTCTAACTGATCTGTTTTTGCTCTATTTTAGCGATCCTGAACCCCAAACAGCCGAAAGAAAACAAGAGTTTCAACTTTGACTATTCTTACTGGTCACACACCACGGTGAGTTTCACTGCATCGCTCAGTTGCATAAAAGTGTGTTTATGATGTAGAGCTTATTAATGCTCCTCATGTTCCCCTTTTTCCCCTTTGTTCTTTCTTTCTTTCTGCAGCCTGAGGACATCAACTATGCGTCCCAGGTACAGGTGTACAAGGACATCGGAGAGGAGATGCTGCTTCATGCCTTTGAAGGCTACAACGTGTGCATATTTGCATATGGCCAGACTGGAGCGGGCAAAAGCTACACCATGATGGGACGCCAGGAGAAGGACCAGCAAGGAATTATACCTTTGGTAACACAGAAAACAGCTCTGACCAATAGTTAAACACAAAAAGAATGTAAATGTTCCTACTGACAAAACAAATATCTTCTTGTCTTTAATCATTCTGAAAAAACTAAACAAACAAAGATGCAACTTTGACCACAACCATGACAATCTGTTCTTTGTTATCCAGCTGTGTGAGGACCTTTTCACCAAGATCAGTGACAGCAACAACGATAACAACATGTCTTACTCTGTGGAGGTGAGCGATGTCAAACTCTATATGTACTTTTCATGTATGCTTTTTGTCACGTAGCATTCATATTTGGAGGATCAGTGTCTTGCTATTCATCTCAGTCTTGAAACAAGTCTATACAACCTGGAACATCTAAAACTATGAATATAAAAAGACTTAACAAATTAAGTTTTTCAGATAAATTAAAGGAAACATAACAAATATCTCACAGGGGCAGCTGGTGTTGTAATTCAATTTTTGTATCAGATAGTCGGAAACTAATTCGCTTGATTTATGATCTTTTATTGCCCCTGGAGCCACAGCGTAGTCATGATAATTGATTAATAACTCATAAAAAACATTTTACAACATAACCGTCTCTTTGCCTCCTGCAGGTGAGTTACATGGAGATCTACTGCGAGCGTGTGCGTGACCTGCTGAATCCCAAGAACAAAGGGAACCTGCGTGTCAGAGAGCACCCTCTGATGGGTCCCTACGTTGAAGATCTGTCCAAGCTAGCCGTCACTTCATACAACGACATCCAGGACCTGATGGACTCTGGAAACAAGGCCAGGTAACAGAGCGGGACTGAGAGATAGTGGTGATGGACTGGATTACTGTTTGTAATGATGGAAATGATATGCTGACATGAGAGATATGGATGCATAAATAAAAGAATCAGTTGCTGAAACAAATGATTGACGGAGCAGATAATGACAGATGAACACAGATGTACCGTATAAGTCAGTAATATGGACCTAATGCAACATTTGACCTGTTTTTTTCAGGACTGTGGCTGCTACCAACATGAACGAGACCAGCAGCCGCTCCCACGCTGTGTTCAACATCATCTTCACGCAGAAGAAACATGACATGGAGTCGGACAACACGTCAGAAAAGGTTCCGATAACAAGCTCAGCTCACAAGATCAATCACGTGGGACTGAAAGTCGTGATGTTTTTCTGCTTCTCAGACAAACAAATCTATAAGGGGAATAGTTTTCTTATCCTGAATCTTGTTGTGCCACAGCAGAGGAGATACTACCAGGCAGAAATGAATTGATTACCTTTCATGAACTGAGTGGAGGCCGTCTGTGGTGTCGTTATGTGTTAAATGTGTTGTCGTATTGATTTATAACCACTGATAATGCTTTACTGCCCGTGCAGTTTCAGGTGAAACATCTTAGCTGCGGTGGATGTTTCATCTTTGTCATACAGAGCATCTTATCTTAAAAAAACTTTCAATTACATTTTATTTACAGTGACCCATCAATATGGTATTGCTATTAATATAAATAAAGATAACAATAATAGTTTTGTATCATCATAGGTCAGCAAGATCAGTCTGGTGGACTTGGCAGGCAGCGAGAGAGCCGACTCAACCGGAGCTAAAGGAACCAGACTGAAGGTGAGGAAGTTGCGGTTTTAAGGTTGTTTTCATGGTATTTCTGCACACGTGGAGGAGATCTAAACACATTTGAATAAAGATTATTTGAAAGCAATCTTCCACAATAAAATGTACTCATGAATAGATGGACTAATACTTCACGAGTCTGACTTTAAATGCCTTGTTTTTGCAGGAAGGAGCAAACATCAACAAATCTCTAACTACACTGGGGAAAGTTATTTCTGCTCTAGCTGAAGTGGTATGTTTTTATTTTTACACTTGTCTTAAAAATATACTGTTACAAATTCTTAATTCATGTTATCTAAATAACTAACGTTGGCATTTTCCATGTCCTTACGTTGTCAGGACTCCGCACCAAACAAGGTCAGTAACACTTACTATCACAAATTTCGTTTCACAAGTATGCAATATTTTTTAAATATTTCTCCGACGTGATTAGAGAAGAAACTGTGTTGATTTTGTGTGCAGAACAAGAAAAAGAAGAAGGTGGAGAGTTTCATTCCCTACAGAGATTCAGTTTTGACTTGGCTGCTGAGGGAGAACTTAGGTATGCACACAGAATAATACACTTTAAATGCTTTTACCATGATAAAATAATACTGTCAGTTCACGCATTGTCTCACTTTGTGTCTTTCAGGAGGAAACTCTCGTACAGCCATGGTGGCTGCGCTCAGCCCTGCAGATATTAACTATGACGAGACCCTTAGTACCCTCCGGTGAGAACAATGGCAATGGAAGGTCTTTTTAAAGATCATTAAATCTGACTTTTTCTCCCTGGAGTAGCATTTTGCAGATGTCACTCTTACGCCACAGGTTCAACCTGTAGAATAAATGTACTGATTCGATTTTGGAGCATTTTGCTGGACACATTTGCATATTACTGAGAAAAATGGACTTCATGTAGCTCGGTAGCGTTGCATTATTTATGGAGCCTTACAAACGCCTGCTGACCTTTTTGCACTTTGCAATAATTGTGTAGCATCTTAATAAATGCATGGACCACCACTTCTGTAGTAGTTTTCACCTCAGCTTACTCACAGTGGCATCCTTCTCATTTTATTCTTGTATTGCCATAAGTTGGCCAGTGTAATTGAGTATGCAGAGCCTGAGGAGTCATGCTCAATGGCTTAATGCACCCCCCCACAGGTATGCTGATCGTGCCAAACAGATCCGCTGTAACGCTGTGATCAACGAGGACCCCAACAACCGTCTGGTGCGTGAGCTGAAAGAGGAGGTGGCTCGCCTCAAGGACCTGCTGTACGCACAGGGCCTGGGAGACATCATAGAGAGTGAGTGTCGCACAGGGAAACACAATTAGAGATTATGCACATATATAGGCACACACGACACGCTAACACAAACCCTGAATTTAGAGCTTTTGTGCAGTTTATTTCCCGACATTTAAGACAGAGGGTGACAGTTTAACTTGGAGTGTGGGTGTCTCTCACACTCATTCTCTTCTCTCCTCTGTCCTATCAGCGTATCGCTGCACCGGCCCCGTCATCACTGGTTTGAAATGTGTGTATAACTCTAGCAAGCCTGTGCTTTGCAACTAAATGAAATGAATCCCGAGCTTCCTCCTCCACCACACCAGAGACCTAACTAACAGTCCCTAACAAGAGACTATATGTGAAGTCAGACAAGACATACAAATCTAAACCCTACTTTATTATTTACAGCAACACAAAATGATTCTGTGAGGTTAAACCTCGTTGCTGTGTTAAGTTACTCTGTTCTCAGGGAATTCTGCAAAATGGCCTCCTTTTTTTCCTTCCATTAGTTCTGGTTTCCATGGTAATATGTGCTTTTTTCTCTCTCGTTTAATCGGGGGAAGTCCAGCCTCTTAATACTTTCATCCTAAAACACAATTTTAAATTGGCTGGGATTTTCTTTTTCACTGAGAAGCTTTGCACCGTGATCTTATAGCATTTCATTAAGAATCTGAAGTCAAAGCCAGCTTGAGCATAACGCATGCAGAGGAATGCCTTTTCATTTTACGAGATCAGTGATCATGGAAGAAAGGACTTACTGGGAGGATGCCATTTTAGATTGCAGAGGACTTCTTTTCTTTCCATCCTGGTTCTCTGTGTGTGGAGCTAATTGAAGCTATGAGTCAGGTGCATCGCAACTAAAGGCTGTGCTGAACAGTTCAAAGACATTAGGACATGCAAACACAAAAATAAGACAAACAAACTCAGGCTGTATTTGGTATTTATGCATTGTATTTTGTTTTTCTTTCTCATAACATTGTCATGCTTGCGAGCTTGTCTATGTGTAGTTTAGTGTCAGAGGAAAAAAAAGTTACACAAGTACATTTGGCCTTTTGTGCTCTATCAGCTTGAGTTGCTCTTTTCTCTCTGTCTGCGATGGCTTTGGAAAGCAAATGACCTCTGCTTCCTTGATCCATAGTTTGAGCATTCTCTTCTTTTTTGTACTCCTCCCTTTTGTTCCCCTACTTTTTCCTTTTTTATCCTGTTTCTCCGCGTGTTTCTCTCAATCCCCGATGTCTCTCCTGAATTACCCGGCGTCTGCTCCCACCTTCCGTCCTTCCCTCCTTCCCTCCTTGCTCTCTCTCTCTCTGGCAGACCTGTGCGATTACAAGAACTTTGTGAATAATCGCCAGGCTGTCAATCAAGGGGGTGATCTCTCCACAGTGACCCATGCCATGACAGGAATGAGTCCCTCCCCCACGCTTTCAGCCCTGTCCAGTCGTGCCGGGTCCATCAGCAACCTCCATGACCGCATCTTCAGCCCGGCCAGTGAGGAGACCATCGAGAGGCTCAAGGTAAGAAAGATGGTGCTGACGTTGTTCAGGGTCGGGAAATGGGAGGTTAGATATGGAAAAATCAAAGAAAAGGTAAATAAATGTGGTGGAAAGGCTCTTGAAAAATCCAAGTTTGAGCAATGTGAATAATTCCAATTTGAGTGTGTAGAATCTTTGAGTTATTTGTCTTAATTTTGTCAACAGGAAACCGAGAAAATCATTGCAGAGCTCAATGAGACATGGGAAGAGAAACTGCGACGTACCGAGGCCATCCGTATGGACAGGTGGGTCAAACGTATTCATGAGTGACTCGTAGTTTCATAGCATTCAGTCAGATTGTTCCGCCCCAAGACATTTACAGTATATTCATCCTTTGGGTGTAAACCACCTACATCAAAACAAAGGGACTGTTTTTGATGGTTTGAGATGAATTTGGACAGAAAGTTTTAAAGGATACATTATGTTGTTGGATTGCCAGACTACTTAGAAAGTAGGAATACACCATATTTGCCGCCATGCTAGCGGCATGGCCTTCTGTCTGCTGGTCGGTGCACCACTTTGGTTCAGACTGAAATATCTCAACAACTGTCAGATGGATTGCCATGAATGTTTTTACAAACGTTCATGATCCCCAGAGGATGAATCCTAATGACTTTGGTGGTCCCCTGACTTTTCCTTTTGCGTTAACACGAGGTTGAAATTTTTGTATTCTAGAGAAATAGCTCAACAACTTTTGGATGGGTTGTCCAGCTCAGGATGAATTCTAATAATTGTTCATCTCGTTTAACTTTTTGAAAGGCTGATAATGGTAAAGGCGATATCAGTGGCACAAACATCTAACTTAACATCCTGAAGTCAGACCTGTAGCCCTGTTGGTGTTGTCTGTAAATCCACATGTTCTGACACTAACTCTGTAATTGCTTCCTGCAGAGAGGCCCTGCTGGCTGAGATGGGTGTTGCCATGAGAGAAGATGGAGGCACTGTGGGTGTCTTCTCCCCGAAAAAAGTAATTTTTTTCTCACTGTTGCACAATAGTTTGATATATTTACAACATGTGTCTAACCTCACACAAACACTAAACCGTATTTTTAGACTCCTCATCTGGTGAACCTGAATGAAGACCCGCTGATGTCAGAGTGTCTGCTGTATTACATAAAAGATGGCATGACCAAGTAAGTTTTTAAAAAATATATTTGAGATTTAATCCAGATCCTGTGCTGTTTCTGTGAATTTGTCTCACCTGGATTGCCTCATCTTTCCTTCAGGGTTGGCCGTGACATTGCCAAGACTCGCCAAGACATTGTTCTCAGCGGCCATTTTATTAGAGATGAACACTGCACCTTCAGCAGCACCACAGGCCCTCAGGGAGAAGGTAAAGGCTGGCTGCAATTACAACATACAAATACATTTTGTAATTGAAAATTAAGATAGCCATTGGTTTATATTACACATGTGTTAAATACTTTGTTGTAATAGTTATATAACCTTTTTCTGAACAGGATGTGTCATCCTGGAGCCGTGTGAGGAGGCAGAGACGTATGTCAATGGAAAGAGAGTGACCTCTCCCACTGTTCTGCGGTCTGGTATGTGTGAAGCTTCCTATACAAAACAAAGCAACTCGTACCTAGAGAGTAAACAGAGAAATGTGTTGGGAGGAAGAGACAAGTGTGTGTCACATTATTATGCCAATAATACCTTGTTACAGTGCAAAAAAATGGTATTGTAACACAGGTCTAAGTCAGAGCATTTTAACTTTTATATTTGTATATGTGCCTTTTAGGGAACCGCATCATCATGGGAAAGAGCCATGTGTTTCGCTTCAACGACCCGGAGCAGGCTCGTCTGGAGCGAGATAGGACGCCGTGCGCCGAGACGCCGGTGGAGCCCGTCGACTGGGCCTTCGCTCAGAGAGAGCTGCTGGAGAAACAAGGCATCGACATGAAGCAGGAGATGGAGCAGAGGTGTGTGGAGAAGGCTACGTTACATCCGTGCTTACATTTAATTGTATGACTTTTTTAACATATCGTTTTGAATTCCTTTCAGGCTTCAGGAGCTGGAAGATCAGTACCGCAAAGAAAGAGAAGAAGCCAGTAACCTGCTGGAACAGCAGAGGCTGGTGAGTGCAAGCTTCACTTGATACAGTAATTTGCCTTTTCAGGTACCAGTTCAAACTGATCAGATGTTTTCTTTCAGGACTATGAGAGTAAACTGGAAGCTCTTCAGAAACAAGTGGACTCTCGGTACCTGGAGTCTCCCGAGGAAGAAGAGGAGCCTGAAGAAGAAGGTGATACTGTCACCTTCTTCTTACCCATTAAACACTCATCTCTAAATTGAGCTTTTATTTGGTCAAAATGTACTCACATATGTTGTGTCTTTCCCTCCAGTGCTGTGGACGCCACGTGAGACCGAGTTGGCTCTGTGGGCGTTCAGAAAGTGGCGTTTCTACCAGTTCACGTCTCTCAGGGATCTGCTTTGGGGCAACGCTATCTTCCTCAAAGAGGCCAATGCTATCAGTGTGGAGCTGAAGAAAAAGGTGTTTGTTATTGTAAAACATTGTCCTTATTCAGCACTGAGATATAAAATGTCATGTGTTATTAGTTATGGGTTTTTTCGGTATAGGTAAACATAAAACTGATTTTATATATATATACACACGACTGACTCAGATTTGACTTTCATTATTGCCATGGTGCTATCCCTCTCTAAAATCAAAATACCGTTCTTGTTCACTTGTTGAGAATAATCATTCTTTATTAAAGTCAGAGTACAAATATAGCATCATTTTAATGTGATGCTTGTGCATGAAGAGTCTGCTCTTCAGTCTAGACAGGAGTGTCTGCCAGTGGTCATTCTGGATTCACCACAATGTCCAGTGAGTCATCACAATGTAATACACAGTGCTACATTTTGAATGGAAGCTCTATCCAGCCATCCAGTTAGTCAAAGGTGCATATGATGATTTATTTAGATTTTTTTGTTGTATTACAAAAAGCAGAAGATCAGACTTTTATTCTGAATATTCCAGCTAAACAATCCTTCCGATGTTGTGCATTGACTTTCATCTGTGTTACTTGTAAACATGTTTTTGTTTAATGAAGACTACACTTCTTTAAAGTAGGTTTCACAGTGGCGCTCTATTTCCAAGTTCCCGCTGTGGAAAAGATATTTTCAGAATAGTTAAATCCTCGTTTGACACTGCTGTGTTTTACACCGTATGTCTTCCACAGGTGCAGTTCCAGTTCGTCCTGTTGACAGACACCCTCTACTCTCCTCTGCCCCCCGACCTGCTGCCCAACTGTGTGGCCAAAGAGAGGGAAAGGCGACCTTTCCCCCAAACCATCGTAGCCGTTGAAGTGCAAGATCAAAAGAACGGCGCCACACATTACTGGACTCTGGAGAAACTCAGGTACATAACTCTTAAAGCGGATTCCATGGTTATTATTATTATTATTATTATTATTATTATTATTATATTATTCACCCGTAAAATCATGAATATTTTGGAGTTCACATCCTTACCATCTGATGCTGATTTAAAAAATATACACATCGTCAAGACTAAATATAATATGCTTCGTGGATATTTATACATGCAAAATAAAATATATTCCATATAAGAAAAAACACCCCTTAAAAACCTCTTGTTCTTTCTAATATCCTGTTGACTTGTATAAAGTACAGTGTCTCTCCCTCACACTGATTCACACATTCTGATTTTCTAATAGTGCCTTTAATCTACTATAATAAGTGTTTTTATTTAAGCTCCGTCTTTATTTCCTGTTTTAATCCTGTGCATCAGCATGTGCAGTATAGCAAGTTTAGTACGTTTTTACTTATTTCTGTACTGTTCCCTGCAGGCAGAGGCTGGACCTGATGAGAGAAATGTACGACCGTGCTGCAGAGCTCCCCAGCAGTGCTGTGGAGGACTGTGACCACGCTCTGACCGGAGGCGACCCCTTCTATGACCGCTTCCCCTGGTTCCGTCTGGTCGGCAGGTCCGTCACCAGCTAAACAGCAACACATGCTATTTCCCTCCTCCTGGAAGCAGTATTGATTCAAGTCCTGCATAAATATATGCTCTTTAAAAGTGAAATCCCCTCATCACTTCTCCTCAGGGCTTTTGTGTACCTGAGTAACCTGCTGTACCCGGTGCCCCTGGTACATCGCGTGGCCATCGTCAGTGAGAAAGGAGAGGTGAAAGGCTTCCTCCGAGTGGCTGTGCAGGCTATCTCAGGTACAAGTACAGCCAGATGCTGCTGGACGTGTCGTTGTAGCTGTTCTTCTGAGTTATATTGTATTTATATATATTGTAACATCTTGTCCTCTGTTTTGTCTCTCTTCAGCTGATGAAGAGGCTCCTGATTATGGCTCGGGTGTGAGGCAGTCAGGCACTGCCAAGATCTCCTTTGAAGACAAACAGTTTGAGAAGGTACTAACTGTGAGTGACTTAAACTGGTATTCTCTGAATGTTTCCTCTACATCCAATAAAAGTCAGATATAATGTTAGTCATGAAAATCAGACCTCGTTTAAATACAAAACAAGGGTTGGAAATTGAATTTATTTCTGAATTTCTGCTCTTGAATAATAATTTTCAGTTTAAATGGCATCCAAGCTGATTCCTTTTCCTGTCTCGTTCCAGTTCCAGACTGAGTCGTGTCCTGGTGGTCTTTCCCACTCACACGCCTCCCAGGAGGAGCTGCGAATTGTGGAGGGAGAAGGACAGACGGCTGAGATTGGAATCTCTGCTGATGAAGTCAACAACAACACCTGTCCCGGTGAGCTGACATCTGTGCAGGGACTGAAAATGATGCTAGCCCAACAGTCTGTGGATCACAGTGAAACATATTCTTCACCAGTCAGAACTTTAATGAGGAGGATGTGGGCACACAAAAGTTTTAAGTCAGACAGGAACAATTCAGTGCTAAATTTAGTCGTGAGGTATTCTTATTGTGTTAATAACTCTACACATGTCCCAGCTAATAACCATGACACTGTTGGCATTGCTTAATAAATTCTGAATAGTAAAATAAAAACTGAAAAGGATCTAAAATGTGTTTCGGTGTCTCCTCCTCTGTTCCATGTAGCCGTCCTGGAGGCTCCCCTCAGCCCGGCCAAGAGTGTCGGTCTGGGTCTAGATCTTCCTCTGGACCTTTCCCCGGAGAAAGCTCTCTCTCACCTGAAGATCGGCAGCACCTTCACCTTCAGAGTCACCGTCTTACAGGCCTCCAGCATCTCAGCCGAGTACGCCGACATCTTCTGCCAGTTCAAGTGAGTTCAAGCATGTCGCCGCCAAAGTCCTGTATTATATTGGCTGTTTAATGTTATGCAAGTCTCACTAAATGTCTCCGGTTTCATCCTTGTCTTTGTCAGCCATCTCCCTATTCTGTGAACGGTCTAATAAATGCAATATACGTGCAATATATGTAAATATATACATATATATATATATAACATACATGGTTATTAAGGCTTATATCAAATTGTTTTGGCACTAGATAATCTCAGAAAAATGTTCTCAATAAGCAAGATGCAAGACCTCACTGCTGAAGACTGCACAAGATTTAAATCAACTCAATCACTACATTTTCCAATTAACAATGAAATACATGTTAAAATTTTCACTGATTAAGTGTTTGTTGTATCCGTACATGTGGCGGTCAGATGTTTTTGGTTGTCATAATAGTAGTGTGCAGGAAGAGTCTATATAATGGCTTCAATAATTTCAGCTTCATCCACCGCCACGACGAAGCTTTCTCCACTGAGCCGCTGAAGAACACGGGTCGAGGACCGCCGCTGGGCTTCTACCATGTTCAAAATGTAAACATGAACACTACATTCACATATTATTACCAAGTACTACTAATAACAGCTACTGTACTATTTACTTGTTTTTTTAAATGTTTTTTTGCTTATCTGTTAGCTATGTGTTTGAGTTGTATTTCCTCTCTTCTCTCTTAGATCACAGTGGAGGTGACAAAGTCCTTCGTGGAGTACATCAAGACCCAGCCCATCGTCTTCGAGGTGTTTGGTCACTATCAGAAACAGCCCTTCCCTCCACTCTGCAAAGACCTAATAAGGTCGGGAAGAGATCTGACCTTTCATTTCCCACCAGCTGATGACTAATTGTTGAGTTGATGTATTTAGCTGGAAAGAAAGTTTCCTCACTTTTGGTTTCTTTGTCTTTTAGTCCACTGAGACCTTCCAGGAGGCAGTTCCCCAGGGTGATGCCCTTATCCAAACCAGGTTAGCTGTGACATTTAATGTGCCTGAGAGTATATCAAAAGTTCTGTTGTCAGTTCAGTTTAGTTTAGTAGAGTCTGGTTGAGTCTGGTTTCATCTCTTCTTTCCTCCAGTGCCGGCCACAAAGCTCAGCACTCTGACTCGCTCCACCGCAGGACCTTGTCACGCCAAATACGACCTCATGGTCTTCTTTGAGATCTGCGAGCTGGAAGCTAACGGAGAGTGAGTGGTTTTTCTGTTTTTCCCCTGAAATACCACAAACCGAGACACACAGTAGATCAAACGCACAAAGAATAATTTAAATCTAAAGGTCATCTCATTTAAATGTTACTCGTCAAACAGTATTTGAGTATTGAGTATTTGCATTTAATGTATTGATTATTTTCCTGTTTCTAGCTACATCCCAGCCGTTGTTGACCACAGAGGTGGGATGCCCTGCCACGGCACATTCCTCTTACATCAGGTCTGACCATATCAATATATAGCATATCATATACCATATCAATAGCTATCATGTTTCCTAATTAAATATTTATGGACTCTAGAGTGTTCAATTTATATTTATACATGTAGTTTGGGATTAATCGCTTTCCAGATTTTCTTTTTTCTGTATCTTACTTTGAACTTGTTTTAAAATTTCAAAACATGTAAAAAACTAAATACGATACATTAATCAAATTTTGCAAAACCATCTAACCAGCTAATTTATCTGAATATATTTTATCTTTACTGGAACTCCAGTAAACAAACCGGCTTACTTCCCTTCTTCTCTCGACTCCACAGGGCATTCAGAGGAGGATCACAGTTACCATCGCTCATGAAACAGGAAATGATATTGAGTGGAAAGAGGTGAAGGAGCTGGTTATTGGTGAGTAAAAAAGACAGTTATCTTTGTCTCTCTCTTTTTTTTGCTTGTTTGTTTCAAAGATGCTTCATTTATCGCCAGATTAATCTCATCACGACTTGTTTGTCTTCAGGTCGTATTCGAAACACACCAGAGGCTGATGAGACCATCATAGACCCAAACATCCTTTCCCTCAACATCCTGTCTTCTGGATACTTCTGGCCAAAACACAATGACAAGTATGACTTTAATTCACTGAATGTTTTCTCTTGCTGTGTATTTACTACTTGATATTCAACAACAGTTTCCTCTTTTAATTCTTTAACAAACCTATATAGACAGATCAAGTCAAATGAACTTGTATACCTATAGCCCAATATTGCAAATAACAAAGGGCCTCAAGACACCCTCTATCCTTAGACTCTAGAAAATGAACCTAAAATAAAAACCTTTTAATGGAAGAAACCTCATGTCAGTTGCTCACAGATCAGTTGCTTTACTGTTTAGTCATTTTTTAACATTGCTTCAATGTGCCTTTTATGATAAAATATTATTTGGCTTCGATTTTAGTTTGCACGGATCAGTATTATTTGCTGGGTTCAAACTTTTAACAGCTGCAGTTAAAAGTTTCTAACTCGTGTCCTGTTTCTCTTTATTCTTTGTTAATGGCAGCGTCTCCTTGGGAGTTGATCATAGGTATAAATGACAATCATTTTTTATCTTTTCATTTATTATTTCCAATAACAAAATGTCCGTTTGCTCTCAGGCTTTTTCATCACGTTGACTCTTTTCTTGTTTAAAAGTCATGCAGACAGACGATAAAATGTTTATTTTTCACGCTGCAGAACTTTCTACCGATTTGAGGCAGCATGGGACAGCTCCATGCACAACTCTCTGCTTCTGAACAGAGTCACTCCCTACGGGGAGAAGATCTACATCACCCTTTCTGCTTATCTTGAGGTACTGGAGGTGACATGTAATGCTAGTGACATTCATTGAACTTAATTTGTTCTTTGTAGACTTCTACTAAAACATTCTGTCGATCCTGAGAATAATAATTTGTTTAAAACCAGGAGCAATTCAGCCACATTATGAATGGATTCAGATTTTTTTTTACTGTATATTTTAATTAGATGGAGAACTGCACTCAGCCGACAGTGATCACCAAAGATTTCTGCATGGTGTTTTATTCCCGTGACGCGAAGCTGCCGGCCTCTCGCTCCATCAGAAACCTCTTCAGCACCGGCTGCCTCCGACCCTCTGAGAGGTACAGATTTATGGATTCATACAGTCTCATACAGAGTCTTACTCTGATTCTGGACTACACAACCTGAAGAAACATATTCAATAAAGTTGGTAGATAAATAAATTACTCCTCTCTTTGTCTCTCCTTTTCAGTAATCGTGTTACTGGAGTCTATGAAGTCACCCTGTGCCATGTGGCGGACAATGGGAGTCCAGGTAAGGCCGAAATCAAAGAAAATGATCACTAGAAAAATCAAAAGCATTTCTTCAACTGGGGTTTGTATTTTGATTTACAATATTAACAGATGGTTTTCTTCTTCTTCTTCTTCTTCAGGCATGCAGCGTCGTCGCAGGCGTGTGCTGGACACCTCGGTGGCGTACGTCCGAGGAGAGGAGAACCTGGCTGGGTGGAGGCCTCGCAGCGACAGCCTCATCCTGGACCACCAGTGGGAGCTGGAGAAACTCAGTTTATTGCAGGAGGTCAGTTTGTAGATGGAAGGAGATTGTAAGGGAGGCAACACCTGGAAAAGATACCTTGGGGAAGTATTTTCACTGTAAAAGGTGCAGCTTATTAGTCAATAAATTATGATTCCAGCTCAGTTTTGCTGCAAGCAACCAGGAGGTAATAGGTATAATTTGGAAATACAGGGTTTTCACTCGACAGCAATGAAATTATGATGAGTGGATTAGTTGATGACCATCAGGTGTTGTAGATGTATAATGTAGGATGACTCTGCAACTTTGCAGCCTGATTTACTATATACAGAAACTGCATTTTGTAGATACTTATTAAATATTTGACGCCTGCAGAACAACTGCAATGTTGCAATTTCAAAATTGGGAACAAAGAGAAAAGAAGCGAATCATTGGTGCTGTATGAAGAACTGATGTTGTCTTAATAGAGGAGAGCGTTTCTGGATCATCTTCTGTGCCTACTTGTAATGTCACCAGTCCCAATCAAGCACCCTTTGAGCCTTTTGAACCCTTGTAGTTAAAGTTGTATCTGCTGGTGTTTTTAGGTGGAGAAGACCAGACACTATCTGCTGCTGAGGGAGAAGCTGGAGGCGACTCTGCAGGCGGGACAGGACGCGCTCTACAAGAGCAGCGACATCAGCGATTTCGCAAAGAGCCCCGTCCTCAGCCACAGCCCCGGCAGCAGCCCTGCCCTCGACAGCCCCAACCAGAGGCAGAGGGAGCTGGCTGCCAAGGTGACTGCTGCTCTCTGAGGCCTCCAGAACTACTATTGTTTTTTTGAATTGTTTGGATCAGATACAGGCTTTGTTCAGCATCATCTTAAACAATCTATTACTTTCTTCTTTCCAGTGTCTGCGTCTGCTGATGCACACCTTCAACAGGGAGTACAGCCAGGTGAGCAGCAGTGCCAGTGAGAGCAAGGTGAGCCCCAGTCTAGGCCCTCTAACCCGGCCCGTTAATCCTTCCGAACCTTAAGCCTTTACCGCTGTACCTTCACGCAATATTTCAGCCCCACACTCCACCCACCCGCTGCCGTTGCTTTCACTTATTATTCAATCCTTTTTCAGCACAAATTCTCTGTCTATGTAACATTTCTTTCTTTCTTGTCCCATCATATGTCTTGTGTTTATAACCACTCAGTAGACCTAAGTTAAATATTACTCACAAATAATTCTTAGACTCTGGTTGAACGAGCTGGATGAGAGATAATATTGACTCAGGTTTACTGCTTAACTCTGTCTTCCAAAACTCATGTATCCACATTTCATACCTTAAAATACTTTAGTTTCCCCTGCTCCTTTAACCGTCCTCGTCCCTCACTGTCCCTCCTCTTTAGACTGTGCGAGGCTTCCACTAACCCGATGTTACTCCTGTATGTCCTTTTTAACATGTTAATCAGCGAGGGGCTCTTAGATAATGAGGATTTACTGGTACAGAGATGGTTCTACAGTACATTGCTAAAAAATGACAAATTGTCTGATTTGAATTGTTCTCTGAATGCATGTCTGTGTTGTATGTGCTTAATTGTTTGCTGGTATGTTTTGTCTGTATGTGTATTTGTCCCTTGTGTGTGTGTGTGTGTGTGTGTGTGCGCGCGCGCTTCTCTGTGCATGGTATGTTGTGAATGTGTTTGTGTGTGTGTAGCTCTCTGAGATGTCTGCGTCGCTAATGAGAGACTCCTCCTCGTCTGGACTGAGCACGCTCACTCCGTCCTCCACCTGCCCCTCACTGGTCGAGGGACATTATGACATTAGGTACGTAGCTCGTGCTGTTGATAACAGATAATCTGCAATTGTCTTTTGATTACAGTGCCTTCTTTGGTGAAACAGTAGATGTATTTTGCTTTGCTGTGCAGGCAATGTCCCAACAGCTTCAACTTTCCAATTGGTTTTTCCAATTTTTGGTTTCAAAGATGCTTTTTATATACTAAATGACTTTTGAAATCATCATCGTACATTTGCATGAAAACTTGGCAGTGGTGGAAGAAGTATTCAAATCATTTTTTTAAACTTAGTAAAAGTAGCAATACCACAATGTAAAATTACATTACATGTGAATGTAAAGGTCTAAAATGTATACATAAGTCAAAATATCATCAGCTAAATATGCTTGAAGTATCAAAAGTAAAATACTGATAACGCAGTGTTTTATTATAATGTATAACACGCTATGGGATTATTAGCACTGATGCAGTAAAATGCCAGAAGCATTATTATATTGTAGCAGGTCAACGTGGATCCAATTTGTACTTTATGCAAGTAGTTATACTACTGGCTACTTTAGTCAATCAGTATATTTCATATTTAACAAACTGGTTGTGTTTCTTACAAAAAATCTTAATCTACAAAGTAACCAGTAAGTAAAGCCATCGCATGAATGTAGCAGATTAAAAAGTACAATATTTCCCTTTGAAATGTAGTGGAGTCTAAGAAATTAAAATCCTTGACTTAGGTACAAGTTTCTGTACTGTCACATTATGAACATGTTGATTATGTTGTGCAGACACACTGAACCCAGTTCAGGAAGTTCCACACCAGATCTGGACCCGTACAGCCCAGTGGACAGAAAGAAAGCTCTCAGAGGATGCACCTTTGTTCCTGACATACAGGAGATTCGTGTCAGGTCAGACCACACACACACACACACAATAGTTTATTTTCTGAACTTTTATTTGCAAACTGCAAACTGCATACTGTAGTCATTCGGGGAATAAGCATCATGTAAGAAAGCGTGTGATCAAGTTTTATTTATTTTGTCTTAACATTCGTGTTTCTTTCATCATCAGCCCCATTGTGTCAAAGAAAGGCTACCTGCACTTCCTGGAGCCACACACCAGCGGCTGGGTGAAGCGTTACGTGGTGGTGCGCAGGCCCTACGTCTACCTGTACCGCAGCGAGAGGGACAGCGTGGAGAGAGCCGTCATCAACCTGTCGTCTGCAAAGGTGGAATACAGTGAAGACAAACAGACATTACTGCGGGTACGAACAAGCTTTAGTTCAATAATAAAAATGTTTAAAAAATGTTTAAAAAGATCTAATAATAACCTCTGAGTATTTAATGTCTCCAGACTCCCAACACATTTGCTGTGTGCACTGAGCATCGTGGGATACTGCTGCAGGCCACCAATGACAAAGAGATGCACGACTGGCTGTACGCTTTTAACCCTCTGTTAGCCGGCACCATCAGGTGAGTGGTGCAGAGACTGTAAATGATATATTTTCTTTATAATCAGTGCCGAATGATTTAGTTCTTTTTAGGAAACTTCCTGGAAAATGATTAGGATATTACAGGACCTGCAAAATAAAGCATGATCACTACTTTCCAAATATTCACAAGCTCGATTTCCTCTCCTCAGGTCAAAGCTCTCCCGGAGAAAGTCGATCCAGTCGGTCCCGTCCGCTCAGAGGATGTGAGAGGTGAACCGGCCTGGCGGACAACAACAAACAAACAAAACAATACAATCTAAAAGCTCCGCTCACCACCCTGCTCTAATGAACATAGATCATATAAACAAACATATACATTCAACCATTTAAATAATCTTCTATGTGACGAACCGCTCCAGTCCCAAACATCACTTGACCGCTTAATAAACATCTTTTCCCTGTTTTTGCCACCTTAAAACCCTGCATGGTGTGCTCCCTCCTGACCTTTAGAAGAAACATAAGACAAATTAACCACCCAAACCCGTTAATTAACTTACCTCTGCTGGGCATTGGGACTAGTTTTGATTAGTTTTCATGTTGAAATCTGTCATCTGTGAGGCTACCAGTTCCCTGTAGAGAGTTAGTGTGTGGTCAGTCCCTCCTTCATTCATAATAACTGAAAATAAGTCCCAGTTTTAAATCAGCCATTCATGTATTTCTAAATAAAGCCGTCAGGTGAGGGGGAAACAGAAAACATCAAACCCGGATGATTCTCTGTAAGTGCGGGGAGGATAGCTCCACATGCATCCGTCACATACTGTACATTACCTCAGTTTGGATTGGCTTGGTGCTCTACAGCATGGAGTAATTTTTTCACTGCAGAGGTTTCAGAAAGCAAGATATGTCATTTTAACATTGAAGTAGCATGAGGGATTTGTGAGGACAAAAGGCCAAGATGTTGTTCTTGTGTCATTTTTATTTATTTATTTTTTACTGGTTCCATGAAAACTGAGTTCGTTGGCTAGAGTAAGGCAAAATAATCCATTAACAGCAGATACAACTCATGTCCTTGCCTTGTTCTCGGTATGTGCTATGTTTTTGTTTCTACATAATCTCTTGTGCGTAGAACCATAAAGGATAATGTTATTTATTGTTGCTATTGTAGTTTCTCTGCACTGTTATTTATTTGTGACTGGACCACTGACCACTTTTGTTGCATGGCACTTTATTGTCTTTGATGAGTTAATGTATGTATATAATGTATCATTTACTCAGTTGTTTAACCAAAGTTTTAATTCTTTCAAATCATTGTACACTGTGCATTTGCATTAGAAAAATTTAGGATGTTAAAGGAATAGTTTGACCTTTTGGGAAATACACTTATTTTCTTTCTTGCTTAGAGTTAAATGAGAAGATTAATACCACTATGTATGGAAAATATGAAGTTATAGCCAGCAGCCGGCTAGCATAGCTTAGCATAAAGAGAGCAAGAAAGGGGAAATATTTAGCCTGGCTATGTCCAAAGGGAACAACATTTGCCTACCAGCACCTCTAAAGCTCGCTAATAAAACATTGTGTCTTGTTTGTTTGATCTGTGAACTGAAGTGTAAAAAAGTTGAGATTTTACAGGGACTTGTGTACCGGACTATATCTTGGCCAGGTGCAAAGATACATGTGCGATATAATGTGTTAATTAGTGAGCTCTAGAGGTGCTGGTAGCCGGACTACAAATAGAGCCAAGCTAGCCGTTTCCCCCATTTCCAGTCTTTATGCTACGCTAAGCTAACCATCTTCTTGGTACAAACCTAAGTGTACCATCCTCACGAGGATGCAATCCCCATACTGATGTGTTGAGTTTCCCTCCCTCAGGGAACACTGGTTATAAACATAAGCTCCACATGTAGCTAATGGCAAGAAAGGAGATATGAGTAGTAAAAACTATTTCTATAAACTAATCATACGTAAATTAACCTTAAATATACCAGGAGGACAACTGTACAGTATGTGGGTAGTTTTACTTTAATCAAATAAGCACTTATTCTGTCTGTTATGGGTCAGCCGAGTTGGTACATCAAATAAGTTTACTATTTAAGTCTTGTCTAGTAGCTAAATGGAAAGTTGTAATTGACCATGGACCTGTAATCTGTTGAAGGCAGTTGTTTTGAGTGGGCAAGAGCGTTGTCCATGCACCAGATAGTGCCTCCCTTTCTTCACCTCTTTTTCTTCTGTCCCTCATTCATCATTGTCTTTGACGTCAACACTAAAGTTAGTAACGTGTCCAAGATTAAGCTTTTATGTAGAGTAAAAGTAAATGCTATGGATCTTTTTTTTATATTGATCTATGTCAATGTTCTGGAGAGTGAATATTATCAATGATGCTATATAGTATGTTGGTTTAGCCTGTGACACTGCAGTACAGCGTATATCCCATTATCATTGACTGTAAATGTTGCATTTAAAAGCAATCCCACTCTTAGCTTTTGTACTGTAGCTGCTAGATATTTGACAGCCCGATGCTTGTTTCAGAAACCAGTACAGTATGATTAGCTTAGTGTTGTTTTACGTCCAGGGATGGTTTCTAGTTGCTTTTATCTGCTTTTATTTTGCACTATACCAAAATGACCCCAAATGTTGGTACGAAATCAATATTATCAGTGGAAGCAACAATGTAACTAAACAGTACCTTGCCTTTGCTGGAAAGGGAGACATTATTTTGAACTTGTATTGTATTATTTGCATTTACAGTGACATTATCTGTATGTTTTCCCTCTAGAGATGAACACCTTCTTTTCTAAATCTCTATCAAAGACGTGGTCAGCCAGCCATTTTGTCTTTGCCATTTTCCTCTTGTTTTGTGTCTGTTTGTGATCAGCTTTTTGTCAAACTTGACATACAATCAGTTAACAATACATATTCAGGACTCTGTATGCCGCAGGCCAACCAACCTGTTGAGCAATGCAGCCTAATATTTGTTTGTTCAAAATCTGACTCATACAAAGGTTGTATTTCAAAATTCACTTTAGATTTGTTGCTACCTGTGGCTTCTATTATTTCTTTTATTAAATTCTGTCTGTTAGCAAATATTGAAATGGGATTACGTAACTTGTTTATGAATGATTTGGGTCATGGTATAAACAACTTTATTTGCTTTGTAAAATCCTTATAGATATATCCTGTATGTAATATATTGCACTCACGCACAAAAGCATCTTTATTTAATATGATTTTGTACAATTGTGTTTTAAGAATGTATGGAAAAGACTGGTTTGTGTTTAAAAAAATATTACGACCCTGTCCTGAAGGGAGGAGAAGATTAGATTCTGAAACTGTGCCATTTTTGCTTCAGCAATCAAACCACAACACTGCACCAAATTGCATTGATTTTTTTATTTTTTGTTTACAACTGGCAGATGACTTGCAATGCTTCCAGCCCTAATAGTTCAAGGGTATCATGTTTAAAAGAACATTTTGTGAGACAGTTTTAGTGCACTGGCCAATAAATGTTGAAAGGTAAATGAGTTGATTATTTTATTTTTGGCTGCTTTTTCATAGTTCTGGACCGAAGCATGCAGGTCCACTTATCTTCTGCTGTAACTCTGTCCCTCTCTCCTGCCTTACCACTTGCTAATAACAACAGCTTTCCCCTACCTGAAGTGCTGCTTGTAAAGTATTGTCATTCATGATCCTTGTAATGACTAACTGGAAACCTTCCTCTTGGCTCTGTCTTGTATATAAATGGAGATTTTCTGTGTTGGGTCTCATCACACAGATGATATTAACTCTCTCTTCCTCTGTATACCCTGATGAATAAGAATAACTGGCCTGCTGCTTCGTCAAGTGTCCCCCCAGAGTAAAGAGTGCTGATCAGGGATCGGTTTTGCACATTACAGCTCAGTGTGGGTCAGGGGGTCATCGCGGACTGGGTAGATGATCCCAGGTCTGCCACTCTTGCTCTGAGCCGCTTGACAGAAGCAGAAATTGGTCCCAGCCTGTGATGAAGTCTTAATCTCAGTGCTCACGTTTATCTTTTGAGTGTTCTCGAGTTCTTTCTCATGTCTGTGGACACGTAACAAAAGTTGTCAAGAAAAAAAAACAAGGCGAATAAATAAATGAGTGTTGAAACTTATGCAACATTTTAGTGTGATGTGTTTTATTGTTGCCTTTATCAATTGTTTGTGGTTCACATTTATCATTACACAGTGTGTACAATTAATACACAGGAAACCTCATATTATAGTAGATGGACGAATAGATGTTTGCATTTCTGTGTACAAGTTTGCAGCACTATTCAATTTCAATAATCATGTGGGACTGCTGTTTGATTATATTGTCTCATTGACACACCACACTGCAAGAAAAGAAAAGATAATACAGAAATGTAATATGTCTAAAACTCACTAATTAACATGTAACATTCTGTTTGTTTAATCCACATAAAAACCAAAATGTAATAATGTCAAAAGTAAATTGCTGTAACCAGCGGAGACCAACATCAGACTCAAATTATTATTGAAAAATACATATTTTTTGTCATGTAAATGTATCTGTATGGATCTTTAAATTTAGATTCTGTTCTCATTTTTTTGGCATATCCATAGGATAGCAAGGACAACCTATAGTCACTTAAAAAATATGAATAAACTAAGTCTTGGCAGAAAAACCTGGTAATGTATTTATCCGGAGTTGGTATGCAGCACATTATGTTTTCCGGATTACACATGAGAATGTCTGTAAATAAAGCTGTTCTTGCTTTTCCCAATCTCATTAGGTTTAACATGTAAACAGAGACAAAACAGTCAGATAAAACATGACCCCAACAAGACAAACAAGTGTCTTTGCTGACAGAGCAACCTAATACATGGATAACATTATGCTCTTCTCATGTCTGTTGCATAACGGTTTGTACTTTTGCTCAGGGTGAACCGTAGACTACATACAGTCTATAGGGTGAACGCATGTGCATGCCTGTGTAAGACTATTCTTGCATTTGTACTGCCTTCTATTATTGATCATGCACTCACCATGTGCTCAGCTGCCTCAGGGCCAGTCAGACTAATCCACTAATAACAGGCAGAAATACTGGGCTTGAGACAAAGGCCCTGGACTGAGTGAGGGGCAGCCGCCTCCCATGAGGCACTGAGGTTACAGCAGACTATTGATGAAGAATAAATTTGGTAACATAACTGGAGGTCATTTCTATGGAATGAATGTTGAATATTTTATAATGTGTTACCTACCTGCCCCCTCATGTTTGTACTGTAGCTATGCAGTGAGCTAAACACACTTTCAATAAAGTTTGAAGAGAACTGCTGACCTTTCAAGTTTTCACAAGGAATTGTAATTTTTTTTTATAAAAAACGAAACAGACAACAAATTCAATGATAGTCATTATGAATCAGAAAAGAATAAGCTGCTATGAAAAAATAGTTAAACCAAACGTTTTGCAAAAATAAATTAGTAGGCATTCAGTTACAAGGAAACTAGATTCACAAAAGTAGGCTATAGTAGACAGCCTGTGTCTTGTCATGCCAGGAAAAACATACGAAGAAACAAAGAAAAGTATCCCCAGTGAAAGATCAACATAGGTCCACATAAGAAATACAACTAATTAATCTAGTCAACATAGCCTACACATACATATACTACAGTCAATAAAACAATAAAAATAAAGAGTAAAATACAGTAAAAGTAAATGGAGGAACAGTGTTAGCCCAACAGTTAGCTTAGCTTAGAATGTTGTATTAGCAACATTAGCCTCAGATAGCTCGGCTACCTAAGGAGT
>JAVQJL010091551.1:0-46747 GCA_036024295.1 Nannoperca obscura
GGGGGGGGGGGTAAGAAAGGGGAGATGAGGGAGGGAAGGAGGGACAACGAGTCTCTGACATTTCCGGAGATTATCCGTTTGCTCAATCTGCCGGCGGCTCACGTTAGTGTGCTAACCTGACGCACACACACACACACACACACACACACACACACACACATTTCTATACTGAGAAACTGACCCTGAATGCAGCAGTGGAATGTAACTAAGTACATTTACTCAAGCAACAGACTTAAGTACACATGTGAGGTACTTGTACTCTACTTGAATCTTTTCATTTCATTCCCTTTCTCCTTCTAATCCTATAAATAATCAACTTTTCAGACAGAAATATTGTACTTTGTTTGACAGCTTTCTTGTATACGAAACACATATAAAATATCATGCTTTGTTATAAATGAAACTACCCAACAGTTAGTCAATTATTCGACTGACAGAACCTTAATTGGCAACTATTTTGATAATAATTAAAGTCAGTTCCCATTACATTAATCACATTCCCATTAAAAAAAAGCTTATCACAACTTTCATGTGGTTTTCCACAGTTCCTCTTTATTGTGTAAATGCAGCTGCTTTAAAAAAACATTTATATGTTTAAATTACTCTTCTGACCTTCATTGTGAGAGATGCTGGTTGAATGTGTTTTAAAAAAAGTTTGTTTTGGTCATTCTGAATGAAATGACTGACACATCAAGACACAAGATCACGTTGGTGCTTCGTTCTCAGCTTTAAGGTTTAAAAAAGCACAGTCTACTGACAGTGATCATGTATTGTCTCCAACGGCTCGTTCCAGTTCTTCATTTGAAGCTTTAAAATGTTGAAATATTCATAACTGAGACTTCACTTTCACATGGCTGCACATGCCATCAAACTATTCGAGGAAATAATTCCTTGAGCATCCTTTTTATATACTTTTAAAAATCAGCTTCACATATCTGCTATCTTTGGAGACTTTGAGGTCTCCACTAGAATTTAAATTTAAAATAGTTTCTTGGCGGCACGGCGTGAGTTTATAATAAGTTAGAAGAAACGATGTAGTGAAATCTCTGCGACATGGCAAATCTCTATCACCATATTGCCGACATATCCGCACTTTTAGTTCCTCGTATCCAAAAACACTTAATCCTACAATTCCCACAATCCCTCCCTCCCTCCCACAATCCTTCTTTCCCCCCAGTTTGAAACGCACGCTTTAACCTCACTCTAACGTTAACCCTAAAACCTTAACCCTCAGACATTCAATGTGTCCTGCCTCACTCTCATTATCTAAAACTCACAACGGCCCTCACAGAGATATCAATTTACAAAAGCAACCTCTGACATTCATACTTTTAACAGCATAGTCAACAAATAAATAGAGAGCCATGTAGCTAATGAAGGCAGCCTGACTCACCACATGGTGCTCTGACATGTGATAACACATTCTCTCTCTCTCTCTCTCTCTCCTTCCTCACCTCGCTGTCACATTTCTGCCTCTCTGCTGTAACCTCCTCTCCATGTTTCTTCTCCTTCTTCTTTCTCTTTGCTCTTCAATCCCCAATTCCCGGACATCACTTGGTGCCCGACCTTCTTTGTCAGACGCACTCCCACAGCCGTATCAGATGAACTCAAATATGTCACATTATCCTGTTTCTCCTTCGAGCTCACCTGCTTATTACTCAAGATTGAGATCCTCTGCCAATACATCCTCTACGAATTTGCATTTTATGAACTATTCTTTGAGCTCAAAGTGTAAATAGAAACCTCCCCTATGCACACTGAGTCCTGTACACTTTATGTATTGTGCATTTTCTGAAGAGTTTCCAAGATCCTCCCTTGGCAGCCAATTAAGCCCTTAACCCATCCTCCCTTCCTCCCTCCTGATCCAGGTACATGTCTGATCCTGGGCTGCATGATCTACCCAGACGGCTGGGACAGCGACGAGGTGAAGCGGATGTGCGGCGAGCAGACGGACAAGTACACGCTGGGGGCCTGCTCGGTGCGCTGGGCCTACATCCTCGCCATCATGGGCATCATGGACGCTCTCATCCTCTCCTTCCTGGCCTTCGTCCTGGGAAACCGTCAGGACAGTCTGATGTCTGAGGAGCTACTAGGAGACAGTAAGAGGACGATACCTTCATGGCTCATAGTGGGTAGACGCAGGTCAGGGAGAGGAGAAACATACTGTGTACTTAGATCCGAGACTGTTTTTATGCTCTAGGCTAAAATCTTAAAAGCACTGAGCTTCCGACTCTGTGGCAACTGTTTGTGAAAAGAAACTTTTGTGGCCGTGTGCACGAAGCCAGGTCCATGCAGAAATGGTTTTCCATTTTGGTATAGAAGAGCTCGACTGTTCTGCACAGAGCTGCACAAATTATATTTATTTTTCCTGACTTTTATACCAGTGGGTCGTTTTACCACTTCAGGCCTCTTGTAGAAATATGCATGGTGATGGTTCACGAGTCAACATTGCTTTCATTCACCAAGTCACAACGCATTCACCAACTCACAACGCATTCACCAACTCACAACGCATTTACCAAGTCACAACACATTCACCAAGTCACAACAATTCACCAAGTCACAAGGCATTCACCAAGTCAACGCATTCACCAAGTCACAACCCATTCACCAAGTCACAACCCATTCACCAAGTCACAACCCATTCACCAAGTCACAACACATTCACCAAGTCATAACACATTCACCAAGTCACAACACATTCACCAAGTCACAACACATTCACTAAGGCACAACACATTCACCAAGTCACAACACATTCACCAAGTCACAACACATTCACCAAGTCACAACGCATTCACCAAGTCACAACACATTCACCAAGTCACAACGCATTCACCAAGTCACAACGCATTCACCAACTCACAACGCATTCACCAAGTCACAACACATTCACCAAGTCACAAGGTATTCACCAAGTCACAAGGTATTCACCAAGTCACAAGGCATTCACCAAGTCACAACACATTCACCAAGTCATAACACATTCACTAAGTCACAACAATTCACCAAGTCACAACACATTCACCAAGTCACAACACATTCACCAAGTCACAAGGTATTCACCAAGTCACAAGGCATTCACCAAGTCAACGCATTCACCAAGTCAACGCATTCACCAAGTCACAACCCATTCACCAAGTCACAACACATTCACCAAGTCACAAGGTATTCACCAAGTCACAACACATTCACCAAGTCACAACACATTCACCAAGTCACAACACATTCACCAAGTCACAACACATTCACAAAGTCACAACACATTCACCAAGTCACAACACATTCACCAAGTCACAACACATTCACCAGACATTTCAAAATGGAAACAGAAGAGAATTAACACATTTTAACTTTCCACAACCGATTTCGTGGTAAATCATGGACACAACAAAGAAAATAAAAGCTGTAATGCAATAACCTGAAATGAGACCGAGGCTATTTTCAAAACAAAAGTGCTGCTAAACTAATTTAAAAATCAATTTAAAGATTTTCTTCCACTTCTGTCTTGGGGAGTTTATTATTACTCTTTTTGAGTTACGAGGCTCAAGTTCAAGCAAAGTCACAGTGAGCTACAGGTCTTCTCTTTTCTAGTCTGAGGACATGAGACGTGCCGCTCGTATCCACACGTCTGCTCATTATTGTGCTTAATTGGCCTCTCCGTTCAAGTTTAATACAGTAATGAGACCGTGCACGTCAGAGAGACACCGTCTGATTCCTGCTGCCACCGCACACGTCCAACAACACCGGCCACTCGTTTCCTCCTGGATGTCTGCACGTAATGTCGCATGCTCACCTTAATCATTTGCAGACATTAGATGGATGTTATACACCACCTGTTTGGCTGCTTACCAGTGAGGATTTTCTTTCTTGATTGGGGCGAGATGGCAACTGCACTCGGGCCCCAAAGAAGCTGATTCAAACAGTGAGGAGGCAGGAGGAAGAGGAGAATACAGATGATGATGGTGGTGGTGGTGGTGGTGGTGGTGGTGGTGTGGGGGGCGGAGATGAAAAGCAGTGAGAGAGGAGAGAGAGATGAGTGACTGAGAGGGAGAATGCACTGATAGCAGGGGTTAATTGAAGCCTGGGGATGCTGGGCAGAGTCATGAATTACTAATGGCTGTTTACACAGCTCGCTGCCAGCCTGTCTAAATGAATCACAGCCACCCGATCAGGCAGCACGCGGTCGCCTGTTAGCTCGAATAAGCAAAAAGACTGGGAGGGAGGAAGCCATTATCAACGGAGAGACCGGAGAGGAAGGACAGGACAGAGAGGGATAACGAGCCGAGGAAGAGGATGAGAGAGAAAGAGAGGGCGGGTGTGTGTGTGTGTGTGTGTGAAATAAAAGTGGGGGATGCATCAAACAGCAGGTGAAGTTTAAATGGGATGTTTGCGTATCTTGTCACTCAGGAAGATGGATAGTGACACCTGTCCGAGTCAGAGGGGCGTCTTTAATTCGTGCAGCACTAGTTGAATGTCTTGTGTAATACTGCCACCTGCTGGTTATTGTATCCTCTCCGATACTGAACGGGCTTCTCTCTTCTCCTTCTTTTCCCCCCACAGAGAGCACCAATAACGCCATATAATACCTGGTATTGATAAAGCAGTCACCCACACCCACACACACAGGTAAGGATCATGTCATGGACCACTTTACCTCTCATGTGAAAATCATGTATATTCTTGTAATTCTTCTCATTACAATCCACTTTTTCACTTTTTGTTAACTTTAAAGACCCCTAATAAAACCTGGTTTCCGATTTCATGTATTTTTCTATAATTTTATATCATTAAAATGTTCATAATCTTTGCTTGAAACAGTCAAATATGTTCTGAAATCAGCCTTTAAATCCTCGTCAAGAGCAGCAAGAAAAGACTGCTTTCTTCATAGCATCTTCAAGTGACTCAATACACCACCAGCACTCAGTGGACAGCCACATGACAGGCGGGGGAGTTTCCCTTTAAGCAATCTGTCATAATTAATTCAATTATCAGAATAGTGTAATCACAATAATACAATTGAACACACATAAAATAAAAAATTGTACAAGATAATCAGATAACAAAAGTAATTAATTGAAAAGTAATTAGATTCCATTAAAACCATTAGATAATATTAAAGTAGATTACATCACTTTAAATTAGATCACTTAGATTACTTTTAATTAAATGATTTTATATCTATATTACAAAAGTAACCCCACTGGCTGCGGTTACATGGACAATATTTCAAAGTGGTTCCACCAGCTGCCTGATCTGCTGCAAAAATAACAGAAGAAGAAGAAACAGGTGTAATCACAATAATGGCATTCATAATCAGATAAACATGATCAACATGTAATGACTTGGTTTTTTTAAAAACCTATTTTACATAAATCAGTGTATCAGTATTCCAACTAGGTAACAATAATTATCACTCCAGTAATTATAATCAACTAAAATGTCGGTAGATTTATTATATCAAAATGTATTTGTTGTTTATCTGCCAGTGCCACAGTTTAGATAATGTAGCTGGTGCTGTATTCAGAAGAACAGTCTGCACGACACCAACAGAGACACAGAGCAAAAACAGAAAAGCACTGCGAGTGTGTTTTATTTTTTTAAAGCATATACGACGTTGACTTGTCCAACAATCAGATGATGAGGAAGCACATTGTTACATTACAGAAGGAATCAGATTTCAAACGTAATCCAATTACAAGAGAATACAAAATAATGTTATTCATAATCAGTACAATATAATACAAGATAAAAAAACGAATCCGATTGGAAAATGTAATCTGATTACAAAGTAATACATTCAGTATTCTGAACCACATGAATTCCTGCAGATTCAACAGGATCTCTGTCTTCCTGCACCGCAGGTCTTGCTGCCTAGACGTGATGTTACTTCAGGATTCAGGATCCAGCTTCCCTCTCCTGGTCCAACCTGTGGCTGGGATGCAGAGCTGATGTATGTGCAAAGAACAGATCAAACAAGAAGAAGAAGAGGAGGAAGAGGAAGAGGAGGAGGTCTGGAAGAGCCCACACAGCCTTGGTGACCAGGAGATCTCTTAATTGTCCTCTCTGAAAGCTCCCCCTGTAAAATATCCTCATCATTCATCTCAAACTGCTTGTTTTTACAGGATGAATTCTCCAAAAATACCTTTTTTTCTGTTGGTATGTCACTGCGTCGTCTTACCCGAGCTGTACGAACTGAAATGTTCTCCGTGTGGATGTGAGGAAGTCTGCTCCAGTGCACAAGTTCAGCTGAGAAAAAAAAAATAAATCAAAAAAGACTCTTCATGTGGTAATCCAGCTCCGGGACACTCGTTGGACAAACGCCACTGTGCGGCGGCTCCGCTCAGATCGAATTAAATCACAACAAATGATCCAGACTTGTGACTGACACAAACAGGGACTTAACAGACTTGAGGTCAAAGCTGTCACATCCTCTTTCCTATCAAGTCAACAAACTCCCTGCAAAGGAGTTTGGCTTTGACGCTGTTTGACCTCTTGCTGTCGGCAGAGCGAAGACGATTACAGGCTGGATATACGAATAGAGAGAGTTTTGTTATAATTAAATGTTTAATGTGATAGAGTCAAAGGTAATAAATAGTGGTTTTGTTGGCGACGACTTTGCAAAATAGATACTAAATAAGACAAAACATATTGTATCGTCTATAATCTGTGTGTATGTTATGTCCCTGTACTTTGTCTTGATTTGGAAATGTACATTTTTAAGATGTCAAGCTATCGGTCCATTATTAGTGTGTGTGCCATACAGTAGCTTGTGATCTGACAGTATTGTGGAAGGAAAACTACACTGGACTTGAGTTTAGGTTTGACTTTGTTGTATCTTTTTGTTTCCTCTCATTCTTCAACACTTTGAAAGCAAAATCTTCGACATTTCGGGAAATATTCTTATTTGCTTTCTTGATGGATCTGGAGAGACGGCAAACTCAGTTAGTGGCAGCGACAAGGTAATCAGATTACATTACATTATTCAAAACATTTCAAACTGTATTAGATAGAATTGCATTTACAGAAATTACATTGAATAATGTTTAAAATGAATTAAATCAAAATTTAACAATATTAAATTGTAACGTGTAATTCTATTACAATATTAATCAGATTACAAATGTAATCCAATTAAAACAGGGAACAAAAAATATGAAAGTAAACTGGCAAAAGTAATCCAATTACCAAAGTAATCAACTAATTTTTTAAAAAGTAATCTCATTGAAAAGTTATCAGTAATACTTAGATTCCATTCAATTTGATTACATGAAACCAATCACATTACATTGTAATAGTAATGTGATTACTTGTCATCGAAATTCTATTATTCGTCAAGATTTTTTAAGCATGATGACATCAGGGGATCGATATTAATGCTTTGCCATCAACACTAGCAGCTCACAGCCTGCAGCACCATCTACAGGTGGAGGTGTGGAATGCAGCTGTTGTGAGGATGAAGATGAGATCAGATTCAATCAAGGCTCTTTTCATGGGCAGTTGCTCTCATTTGAATCTCACGTTTTCACACTCTGACCAACAGTGTAAGAATCCTGAAGGTGAGTGTCGACAGGGCTGCGGTTCAGGAGTGGACATATTAGAACAGCTGGTTTTTCAGGATGGTTGTCTTCCCGTTTCCACGTGTGCTTGCTAATAAGCGTGTTTCCCAATATGTCCCTAAACAAGGTAGGGTGGTTTCAAGTGTCACACTGCAGCAGTTTCCTTTGGAATTATCTGTTACTTATCATGTCGAGCTGAAGGAGTCCTGACTGTTCGTCTCACCGAGAAAAGAAAAGTGCAACATCAGGACTCGTACTCTCCTGCGCCATCACCAAGTCACACCCCTGGTCCCACGGGTGTCACTTCGGGTGTAGGTGGCGTGTCTGTTCTCCCAGCTCGTGATGAGACGACGGCAAAATGTTGAACTCTTTTCTGTCCGATCAATAACTTCTGATATGGAATCAAAGTGTGAGACAAAATAAAAGAATAATACATTTAAAAAAACAAACACCCAATGTACTAAAGGAATGTGTGCACTTGCTTTAATTTAAAGTGAAATATGAAGTATGTTTATGCCCACGTGCTCTCGGTCTGTAGAAGAGTGGAGGCTGATGAAGCAGCATGTTAATGGTTTTAAGAATGAATGTTGGGATGTGCAGTGTATATGTACTCAAACTGACTAAATGTCACACATTACGGTAGGATGAGTAATAAAGAATAATGTTATGTTATATATAATGTTATAATAATAAAGTCTTTTTCTTTGGATTTACCTTCATATTTGAGTGTAATTTCTAGTAAGTAGAAAATGTATTTGGCTGGTCAGATGGGACCAAAACCAAACGAGAGACCCATTATATTTAAAAAAGGGGCCAAAATAAGTTTTATTGAAAGAAAATTCCCTGAATCACTTTGAGCCAAGAGCTATTCACAGCAGAGGGCGAAGCAGCTGCTGCGTGGTGGTCGTGATGCTCGTCCTCATTATGAAACTCAGGAGCGGCATCGTGCTCACAGAGGACCCAGAGGACCGACCGACGCCGGCCAATCCGCTCCGACGTGCACACGGGCTACGGCTCAAAGGCAGAGGCGTTCAAGGCCCAACAGGAGAAATCCGTCTGTTCGTTATGAGGCTACAAGGTGTCAGTAATTGTGTTTAATCAAGACTACAGCCAGTCTAGTGGCCCCGCGAGGCTGTAGTTCTTACATAACATACAACAAAACTTACTTTAATCAATTAGGAGACAACTTCCGCTAGCGGGGCAGAACACATCAAGTTTACACCGAGTGGGGCCAGAGAAAAGGCCATGTTGTCACCCGGATAGAGAGATGCCATCGGTGTGTTGGCCTCTGTAGGACATGTTTCACACTTGGCTGAGTTATTGTTCCAAGCTGAAAAAGCGCGTGCTAAATTTAGCATTCAGCTCACACAGACACCACTAACACAGATGTGGTTTAGGCTGCACAGAATTCATTTAGTCAACTAATCTGATCATTTTCTCGACTAGACAACAAATGTAAAAAAACAAAACAAACATTAACATTAATGGTGGGCTAGGTTATTAAAACTCTTCCTCCCGACCTTCTCTCTTCTTTATATCCCCCTTTACTTTGATGCATTGTAATTTAATTTGAATCCAATGAAAACATTTCGATGATCTTTTGTCCTTGTGTTTTCATGTCTGTGAGCAACAACAGAAGAATAGTGGATCACAGTGCGACTGTTTTCTACTTTTTATGCACATTATGGATTTATGTATCAAATGAATGTAGTTTGGATATCAACCACAAATGTGCCGTTACCGAACGGGAGCCGTGAAAGCCACATCTGCCTGACAGATGTGGCGTTCACGGCTCTGCAGCAGATGAGAAGCTTGTTGCGTCCTCTTATCGTGTCCCCGTCTTCTCTCCTGAAGGCATTTTGTCAAAGAAGGCGGCAGCAACAAATGTTCCCAGAGACACGTGCCACGACAAGTTGTATAAAACTGTCATTACAGTGATTTATTATAATGAACCATGAAAATAGCCAACCAGTGCAGTGTCTGTGAGTCTCTGCCCTCCACACAAACATACACTCACACACAAATAATAAAAAAAAAGACAAAAGTTGAAGAGTCCAGAGGGGGAGTGGGGGGTAAAATTAAAAATAATGCTACAGTCACAGAAACATTCAGCTTTGCCAAGAAGAGCGTTCATATGTACAACCTTATTTCAAAATGGGATGGGAGCGAATTGTACAAGCATAGAAAAGAAAAGAAGCGAATATTTACAACCTGTTCCTGGTGAAAGCTGGAGTAACCACCTATACATTAAATTACACTTTCTACAAATAACCATTGATATTCAAAAATAAACCGCTAACGTCCTACCTGTGAGCAAGACCACTCTGCCTACCTCAGAAGACTACAAGCACTCGTTACACCAAATCTCTCTCACGCACATACAATTTCCTCCTCTAAGCAGACATACTCCTTCACACCCAGTAACACACACACACACACACACACACACACACACACACACACACACGAGTGCAGCCTCCCAGGGCGGTGAGGCAGGCTCCCAGAAATGGGTCTTGTCTGAATCTGCAGCGGTGAACAGATATTTGTTGTTAGAGAGAGGAATAAAAAAAATAATTGTGTTTTTTTTTTTATCTATACAAAAAGCTTTCTCTTCGCTATAATGAGCCACTAGATTAAAACAAATAAATGGTGTAGAGAGTCGACAACAGACAGAAGAGAAGAGGAAGTAAAAAGGAGTAACTGACAAAGGAGGAAGAGGAGGAGGAGGAAGGGGGATAGGCTGGAATGTCCATTGATAAACAAAGTGCGGGGCCTTACAACAGGAGTCCAAACAAGACACAGAACAGAGAGCTTTCCTCTCCATCACAGGAAGGATATATAAAAACATAGGGAGGCCAGAGAGAAAGAGAGGGCTATGAGCACCGGGGGGATCGTCCATCTTCATCTTTATACAGTTTGTCTTGAAGATTATTTCACTGTCCTTTTTTCTAACATTTTCTGTCCTTGTTTATTTATATATATTTTTTAAAAGTATCCTTTTTATCCCACAATCAGCTGTTTTTCCACTGGCCATGTGTTCAGGTACATAGAAAAGATATCTACAGCTTATGGTACACGCCCCTCTCGGGATGAGTTCTCAGGGGCCGCCGGGGGCCGACAGCAGAGACGTGTCAGTGCCACCCTGTACTCAGGTACCCCGAGCTGTGGAAGGGGGTCGAGGACGCAGGAGCTCCACGAGTCCCAGAAGGCATCTGGGAGGCAGAGGCCTGGGCTTGTTGAGTCTGTTGGGGTGGAGGAGGGGGAGGTGGAGGCAGTCCGGTCTGCTGTAGGGGTTGGGGGTACGTGGATGGGGGCACTGAAGGGTTGGCGGCGGCACCTGGGTGCAGCAACGCCGGCTGAAACCCCCCTAAGTTCTGAAAGTGATGGGGCTGCATCGGGGAGTTGGTCGATGGGGCGGGGGGAGGTGGAGGAGGAGGTGGAGGAGGGGTGAGAGACAGCAAGGTGCTGCCAGCAGGAGGCGGCTGCTGCTGCTGGGAGGTCTGGCCCTGCGGGGGAGGAGGTGGAGGAGGGGCAGAGGTCAGCATGAGCTGGTGCTGCTGGATGGAAGGAGGCTGCAGGTTGACGTGCAGCAGGGTGGGGCCGGACATCGGGTGTGGGAGTGGAGGTGGCGGCGGGGGCGGTGGAGCAGCCGAGCTCTGATAGTGCACGCTGTGGGGAAGAGTCTGCATCAGGGGTTGAGATCCAGGGGGGTAAGGGGGTGTAACGGCAGGTTTAAACCCAGGAAAAGGTCCAGCAGGTGAGGGGCTCTGGCTGGAAAAATATGATGTGGAGGCCGGTGGTGCTGGTGGAGGAGGGGGAGGTGGGGGTGGCGCACTCTGTGCGTTATACTGGGAGAAAGGAGCTGGGCCAGTCTGAGACTGAGGCTGGGGCTGGGGCTGGTTCTGAGGCTGAGCAGAGAACAGCGTCCTCTGGCTGCGGTAGGGAGAGCCCTGAGGCTGAGGTTTGGGAGAATGGAGGAGGGGGGGTCCAGGGTAGTGGACAGGGGAGGAGGGTAACGGGGCGGGATGCAGCTTCGTGGGGGTCAGAGGAGCCGGCTTGGGTCCCGCAGGCTTGCTCGGTGGCTGACTGGTGGGATTTGGCGTTCGAGGCTGACTGTCGCCATCTTCCTCCTTCGCTGAGCGAGAGGGAGGCGGGGCAACAGGACCGGGAGAGCAGGGCTGAGAGGAGGAGAGGGGAGACGTCATACACTTGTTGATAAGCAGAGGCGAGTCTGATCTCCTGCGTGTGGGTAATGTGGACTTACTGTGTGGGTTGGGGTCTTTTGAAGACTTGGAGATGGGCAGTCTCTCAGTGCAGGTGTATCGCCACCGTCGGTCTCACCATCTAAGAAAGCGAGAAACAAGTCTTGTGAAAAATGTAAAAATACCTCTTAAAAAGGGATAATTTGACATTTTGGGAAATACACTTTTTTGCTTTCCTGCTGAGAGTTAGAAGACAAGACTGACACCAGCGTCCGTTAAACATCTAGCGGAAGCCAGGAGACAGTTAGCTTAGCTTCACATAAAGACGGGCAGCCTGGCTCTGTCCAGCATCCCGAAAGCTAACTAATTTACACGTTATATCGCGATTGTGTGAACATGCTAGACTGTTTCTTGTCTGAAAGACAGTTAGTTCTCACCTGTGTCTTTGTCTTTGCTGAGCAGCAGAGCTCTGTGGTAGCTGCGTTCTCGGGCCTGCTCTACAGAAGTGGACGAAGTCCTAAAAGAAACATCGTAAAAAAAGAAACGTTGTCATCACAATCTAATGGGAAACACATGGAGTGGAACAGTACACATTTTATATATTTTACACCACACAAGCTAACATTAATACAGTGTAATGAGCGTTGACAACACAAAATGTATGACGACTTGATTATAACAAAGGGTCCTTAATGTTTGAAGGAAAAGCAGACTGTACACACCACTGTCCCTCTCCTCCCTCCTTCTCCCCAGGCGTCTCTGCCTCCTCACTTGTCTGCGGTTCTTTTACAGTGACGCTGCTGGTGTTGCAGAGCGCTGTGGGGGCGGGGGGTAGAGGAGGTTCACTGGCGGCCTCTAGAGAGACGACGGGGAAGACGTCCACGCTCAGAGGTGGGACGGTGGAAACAGGAGAGCTGCACTCAGTCTTGGAGCCGCTGCGACGAGCTTCGCGCTGACGTTTCCTGTATTCTAGCAGGGAGACCTGGGAAGAAAGAATACAGACCGGGTATAAACTGATTAATAGATCTTCATTTATATACAGTATTTGTGCTATGCTCCGAGGATTAAGAAGTAAGAAGGCAGCTGAATGTTATTAGCACTGCACACTCACCTTTTTCTTCTGTGGGGGGTTCTGTGCCGACCCCCCTCCCTCGCCAGAGCCATCCCCATTCAGCGAGCGCGAGAAGCCGAGTGAACCTCCCTCCTCAGAGCAGGGGTAAAAGAGCTGCCCCGCGCCTTCACTGAAGGGGACCTGGGAGCCCACCAATGACCCCGTCCCCACGGTGGACGCTGCTGCAGCCCCAGCTGCAGCTTCAGGCCTGAAGGGAGCCACCAGAGGCTCCAGGGTGTGTGAGGGGGTGAGGTCCCTTAAGTTTGAGTTGACTGGAGAGAAGTTCAGGCCAGCTGGTCCAGTCGGGCCTCTGTCTGGGCTTTTTATCCAGCCAGGAAAAGAGGAAGCACATGTGTCTGCAGATGAGGAAGCCTCGCTACTGCTTTCCACAACCCCACCATCGCCCCTGTCCTCTCCACAGTCCACAGGCTCAGCAGCTGGAGGCTGTGGACTCTCAGGAACGGGCACCTTGGCTTCTGTCGGGAGTCCGTCTGAACTGGGAGCTCTGACACACGGGGAGGAGACCAACGAAGGAGGACGATCGGCCTATGAAAGGAGGGAGGACATTTTTCAAAATGTAAACATAACATAACATAACATGAGACAAAGCACAAATATGTTTTTGCTGCATCCTTCACTCACCTCTTGTACACTGGGTTTCCGGCTGACCTCTGGGGAGCTCTCCACTGAAGATTCACTCTGTAACCAAGAACAAACTTAGTCACTCCAGTTCTTATTCTCACGTACGCAAAAGTGCAACCTCCATGGGGTTTCCATACAGACAGCCTTACCTCCTGATGGGCATTAAGTGCCTGTGTTGGGGTGCAGGGCAGGAGCTCTGTACTTGGCTCCTCCGTTCGGGGACGTGGTGGGGTTGCCTGTAAGACGGGGGTTGCGGGTGCCTCCAATTGATCCGACCTGGTGGGCGTGGCACAAGGGGAGCCGTAGGGTGTGGAGCTCTCGGACATACAGGCATCTAATGGACTCAACCGCCGCTTTTTTAAAGGAGTGGGCAACTCTGTAGGAAGACATATGAAGTGTGCTTCAGCTGAATATTCATCCAATATTTGGATATTTGTTAAGATGTTATAAATTGTACCATCTACTGCAAAAACATTAACTATTTCTAAAAAGGGTATTAAGGCTCTTAAATGTTGAACACCATCAAGTTTAAAAAGGTTAATGTTGCACCCGACTGAGCGCTGGCTGCACAGTTCTCTCAAAGACCTACCAGCTAGTGAGCAGGTGCCATTGTAGGGAAGAGGGCTGTCAGAGTCTCCATTAATGGAGGGGCTGAGAGGACCCTCACAGGTTATGAGGAGGCTTGGTCGTCTGGCTGGGCTGGTGGAGCCCTCCTCCTCTAGAGCCTGCTTTAACCATCGCTGTAAGAAAGAGAAGGGGGTTCAGTAACTCAATAATGGAAGCAGCTAAATACTGATAGCCATGTCTCTCTTGATACTAGTGAAATGTACTTCATCAGTGCAGGAAACAGCCAATCAAATTAGCTGAACACACTAGAAAAGCTTTGCTGCAGTCATAGAGACAAAGCCAGTGATGGATGGAAAGGAGTTTGACACTCCTTGGGAGAACTTCACAATTTCAATGCAAACATGGCTGGAAGTACATTTTACCATGAGTATCAAAGCCAAATGGAAATATTTCCATATCAGGACTCTGTACCTTCTTGCAGGAGCCGGTGGTTGGCGGTGTTTCCGGCAGTTCTCTGGAACGCCGTCTCCCAGTGGGAACTCCAGGAGTCGTGGGGCTGCGGTTGGCCAGGAATGGCGACGAGAAGCGGACGTAGTGTTTGGGCGTGCTGTAGACCTGTGGAGAGCAAGCCATGCCTGGGAGGGCATTTAACTGTGTGGCGAGAACTTCAGGGTCACTGCTTATTCTCAGCGGCCTCTCCGGGGCCGGCTCTGGGGTTCGTGCTGCACCGCGGTCCTGCTGCTTCTCTCCCACCCACTCACTTACAAAGTGCTGTTGAAAAGAGTTTGGGGAAATGTATCAAATCATTGAACAATATGTAGGGTTTCAAATAGCAAATGTTTGATATGATGTGTGTACATGCCAAAATAAATGTACTATTAATTACTTTGTTTACAAGTAGCTTTAAAACAAAGTTTTAAGACCGTGATATAAGACTAAACCACGTTAATGTGTTATGGTGTCCAGCAACCACACCACTGCTGAGTAATGGTAACACTGCTGGTACCTTTTTAGTTTTGAAGTTCTTGCTCCCCGTGCGGTTTCGGTCAGGTGCGGGGGAGCTGCTGTGTGGAGGGCTGGTGTCCGGTGCTTGGCAAGCGATGGCCTCCGGCTCTGGTGCAGTGGGCGTCTCTCCTTCGGGGGCTTCATTGGTCAGAGGCTCCACAGACTCAATTGGGGAGCCAGGGGCCAAGTCAGAACAGGAGCTGATGGTGCGAGCTCGCCGGCGCTGCTGGCCAATGTGCGTGCGGTTTCTTGAGAAGCTTTTCCTGTTCCTCGAGCCTTTGACCTTGGCCGGCTTTAAGCCCGGCTCCTCTTTTACTTCCAGAAGTGGCTATGAGAAAAACAGTGGAGTATTTAAATTAATTTAAATGATGCAAAGCTATAAATGTACCCTTTTCCCTAGAAAAACTAATAAAAAAAAGATTATATATGAAATACATTTGTTTTTGAAGGCTGGCACAAATTTAACATCAGACTTCTACAGTCTGAGCGGTTTGTGTCTCCATGCTCTCACCTGCATGACAACTGGAGAATCTGCCATCTCTGGTGTGGCTGGAGGCTCATCCTTGATGTCACTGCGGCCCCCGACCTCTGACTTGACGCTCCCAATTCTTTCTAGCGCCTGCTCCCTGCGTTTCTCCCTCTTCTCCATTCGGGCAAAGGCTTGCAGGATTGCCTCCATCTTTCTCTCCTCTCGTGTCTGCAGAGATAGAAGTGGGGTTCGGAGGAGGGGTGATCGAGAGGAAGAGGGAGCAGAAGCATTAATGCATGGGGTCTCTGCCCTCCCACAGAGCCACAGAGGTAGCGATACAATGGGTTAATGTGTGCTACACAGCGAAAGCCGATCTAGCTGAGTGCAGAGTGCCGAGTGGACAGAAAGGTGTAAAAGTGACCCCTTGTTTCCCCCCCCAAAAAAGGAGAGGTCAGACAGGTGCAACAGGAATAATGTTGTGAGGATGTAAATGGTAAGTGGACTGCATTTATTTAGCGCTTATCTACCTTAACAGACAAAGCGCTTTACGATTAAACCCTGAGAAAACAGGAGGTTGTAATAGCATGTCTAATGTATTCCTGTATTCATATTTGTGCAACAAATGTCCCCAGCTTTACTTCCACCAAAAAAAAACAAAAAAAAAACCCCAAAGAGCTCCACCTTCAGTCAGAACACCCATTTCAAAAGATATTCATCCCATGAAACATTCTGAAACGACAGACATATTGCTGTGTAGGTCAGGCTGAAGACAGGTGTCTGTAAAGACGGGACAGTTAGTCTGCTTGTAAGTCAAGTCACCTCTGGGAGATTTGGGGGTGGGGGGGCTGGTAGATGGGTGGAGTAGGGTTGGCTATGTATGGGTCAAGTTTACCTCCTTGTGTTTCAGTCCCTTCCAGCTGGAAGCCGCCCCGACAGGGAGATGGGACTGCTCCGCTGGGTTGGCCTGAATGTTCAATAAAGAGACAGCCCAGTTTAGAAGAGACATGTCCCCCCTAAACAAGGCTTCACAAATACTGGACAGAGCTAGGATAGAGACTCCCTGATCTCCTGGTGGAACGGTTGGAGTTTTGTAATGTCCTACTATATCGCATACTGTAACTATGGGTCTACTTCAGGAATGCACTGACACCACAAAACTGCCAAATAGAGGTAACTTATTCCTTAACGACATCTACACCACTTTTAATCATCATCATAACCTCTTTGAGTTTATATCACATGATAGGCTTCTTAAGGCCTCCTTAAAACTGTGAAATTTTGGGTTGTCAGTGACAAAAGTGGAAAATCATGAAGGATATATGGAAATATATCTTTAATCCAAAACAGTGGTACTAGATTGCGCTGTGAGACGCAGCCGATTTGGAGCTTTGGCAACCAAACACAGCCTGCGGCAAAATTTTGACACAGATGACAATGTGAAATGACGAAGAATACACTGGCCGGCGCTACATTTCTGTTTAGGGGGGGAAATTAACAAACAAACAAACAAAAAACGTGCAAATGGGACTCTGGTGAAGAAAAAAACGCAAAACATTCCTTAATTACTGTGGCGTTGTGAATGGTTGCCTGTCTCTATGTATCAGCTGTCCAGGATGTACCCCACCTCTCACCCAATGTCGGCTGGGTTTGGCCCCAGCCCCCCCGGCGACCCTCAAGGACAAACATAATGGAATAATAATAGCTAATGGATGGACCTGAAAAACAACTTCAACTTGACTTTATTGTACCTGACGGAAAATCTGCCACCAAGCCAAGTAAAACACAAGACTTCAAGCACTGCCAGGCTCAAAAGTACACAAATAAACAAAAATGTTTTTGTCTACACAGGCAAACACCCAGTTAGGGGCCATTACACAGGTTGCCTTTTCAAACAACAGGCGCTTTTGTTTAGATAGGCAAGATATCATGCCAACACATACCAATATTATCTCCCCCGCACCTTGTCGTGGCATGGGAACACCCATGCATCTACTACGCTTGTGATCGTCAGTTTGTGAATGCACACGTCTTTAGCTCCGGCAGCAGAGCTCTCTCCTGGGCCACATTCCATAGAAGGCAGCCTATTGGATCTCCCAAAGACAATACGGCCCTGGCAACAAGGCTCTACCCTCTGCAACCCCCTCCCACTCTGCCTCCCCCTCCCTCTCTTCAACCATCTATCCCTCTCTGGCTGATTAGCAGAACTGTATGCTGGCCAAAGATGAGTCAGCACTTTGCACCTTGGGTCTACCGTGTGAAATGAAGCTGACTGCAGGGTAATTTCCAGAGTGTGTGTGTCAGGGTGTAGTGTGCCATGCTCGCCTGTGTGTGTGTGTGTGTGTGTTTGATCCCATTTTCCCAGGCACATAAAGCTGTTTAGCAGGGGGGGAAAAAAAGAGTGGTTGAACCAGTAATTGACCATTTCAGAATCCTAGCTGCAATGAAGGTGAGAGGAGAGCTATACTGGAACTACAATGCACACTGGGGGACAGTTTGAGCCTGCGTGACGACACAATATAATGGTTTGCTCTCACTGACAGGAGCTGGTGTTGTAATGGGGCATAAGACACTGGAGGCCTATAAATTTTCTCGTATGCTGGAGAAAAAAAAAATAGACAACAAATGGGGAAAATAAATGTCACTGCGGAACGACAGACGAGCAAAAAGCTGAAGTCAAAGCTGAATGAGGGAGAAGAAAAACAAGTAGGACTGAACAAAACAGCAACAGGAGCATTGGCAGAGGTGGGGGCATTAGCAGTAGTGATGAAGAGGAGGGTAGTTTTATGGAAGGGAGGTAAAGGACAGCTGCCCCTATCCAAGCCACAGGCCCCGTAGCAGACCCAGTCCACACCCAGAGCAACAGGGGACAGTTTTATTTCTGGTCTTTCTGCTGGGTGGCTGCATGGCAAAACAAAAGGAAAAAAAGAAAGCTGTAGCCCCTAGCTTGGCACACTTACCATCTTCCTCCTCCTTTCTGCAATCTGCTCCTCTGACTCCATCTCTACTTCATTGCTAACGGAGGTTTTGTCTTCTAGATCCTCATATAACTCAGGATCCTGTAAGAGGAGGGGAGAGCGGGGTATGGCGCTTTATCATGGCTGATCAGTCAGTCTGGCTACAGACTAGAGGGAGACAGGTGAGAGTGGAGGAGAGGGAAGGTGGGGGAGAGGGGGAGGGGGGATAACCGAGGGAAGTAACTGTTTGGTTTTAGTGGTCAGTCTGTGCTCACAACACACCTGCTCAGAATAAGCTTTGGTGTAAATGATGGTTAATGAACCTGCACCTCATACTAACTGTTCCACTCTGTATCACAACCCTCTTACAAAATGAACCATTTAGCAGCTGACATACTGTTCCCCGCCTTCTCAGCGAGCATATATAGCAATGAGTTTTAGATATTTTATCTCCTTTGTTAGAACATCTCATCTCGCCTTTCTTCTTTACGACTCTGCCAAACACTTGTACATTTCTCCTCATACAACTTAAGTTCTGTGACACGTGGGGGACTGGTTTCTAAAATGGTCAGCCACAAGATTTTTCAAGTACACAAATAACATTTAAAAGAATTCAAACTCCTGAATGAACCCAATTTTTAACTATTTATCTTGGTAATGGCAAGTGAAAATCGCTTTTCTTGAATAGACGACAGAGGAGATGTAGAAGTTCTGTTTCTGTTAACAAATCCAAGAGGAACGTCTGTGTTAAACCTGTATGCCTGCAATAAAGAGTAATACACTACAACACATCTCTGCCAGATAAGTGGCACAAAAGTGTCTTGTGCAATGTCGGTAAAATCTGAACTATGTCGTCCAAATGATTAGATTGGGGGGGGGGGGGAGCAAAGGTGGATGCATAAAAGGGATGATGGGGGAAAAGAGGGAACTAAAGAGGATGTGTAGTAACAAGAATGACTTACAATGGGAAACACATGCACAGAACATTTCACAAAGATCAAACAAAATTGCATGCATGGACCACAAGGATAAAATGTATATTAACAAAAAATATGCTACAGGTCTAAACATGTAACATATGAGCAGTAAAAAGGGTGAGACTGAGTGCATTTAGTGTGATGTTCATGAACGTGTCATCTTGCCTGGTTGTTTGAGATGGAGAGGCGGAGAGGAGAGAGTTTCCTCTGTTTGCCATCGCCTACACTTTTGCCCTTCCCCTCGCCGTCTAAACCCATGTTCTGGTTCTGGCCCTGGTCGTCCCGGACCGTCTCCTTGTCCTTGCGACTCCCTCGGCGCCGGCCTCCGGAGCCCAGGTTCTCTGTGGGTTCTAGGTTGTGCTTGAGCACCGGGCACTCCTGGTTCCCCTTCACACAGGCACAGTCCACCTTGTATTTACTACAAAGAAAGGAAAGAAACACAAAAGGAGGAAGAGAAAGCAAAATATAAAGTTAGAAGGCAAAATGGGTCTTGCTTTGATAATGTGGTCCAAGTTTAATATATACTAACTCACCAGCTGCCATAGTCAAAATCAAAACCAATGGTGATCTCTGTGCCCTTAGTGATAGGCCTCAAGGAGTAAATGTATAAATGCAGCATGCCATCCTCAATGACGTGCCGCACCTGAGGGAAGTTAAACACAATGTCAGAGAGGAGTTACGGTTGAGAATACAGAGAAATACAACATTATAAACTATGCATAAGAGCTGACGCAATTAAAATGGCTAAGATTCATTAAGTTCTTTTGGGAAGTTCACTTACTTCAGAATTAGGGGTGCAGGAGCGACGGATGAAACGTGCTTCGTTGCCGAAGCTGCGAGCGTCAACACACATCTCCAGTCCGTCAAATTTAGAATAAAATAACACAAATGGGTATGGCCTAAAGGTGGAGACAAGTGAGGGTAATGCATGAGTGTAAACAAGTCACATAAAAACACCACAATGTAAAAAACTACACTGCACAGCTATCCATCCCCAGAGGAAACATCCTTTTGATGAGTGACTAGCATCCTGACCTCTTGAAGAAGTATCCGTTGGCCTCAAACTGCTGTCGAAGCATGAACTTTCCCCTGTACTCAATGATGAGGGAGTCTGGGGCCAAGTCTCGCACCGCCTTGAGGATCTTCTTGTTCTTTTGAACTTGACTCTGGAAGAGGGAGACAGTCAGACACAAGTGCAGATAGTGGACAGCCCACACATAAAAGTACACTATAATCTAAAGAGAAAGATGGTGTATGTACTCTTCACAGATTGTGAAAGGGTGGCGGAGTGTCTGTACAGACTGTAAACAGGTTCATACCTCCACAGGAGGTTTGAAAGAGGCGGGGTGTGTGTTGTATGCCAGGCTCTTGCCGTCGCCTTGCTCCTTAACACGCAACAGGACCTGGACATCCTCGCTGTACTGATTGCTGCTGGCCTCCTCGTAACGCTCCATCCACGTCTTGATCTTGTTCTCCCACAGAGACAGGTGCTCTGTTGGCTCCTGTTCTGGAGCAGCACCCTAAGAGAGCAAAAAAAAAAGTACAGTTGTTGGTCCAAGTTTTGACAGAAGACACGACTCTGTAGCCAGTGGTTGTGCGTTGCTTCTGTGAGTTTACCTTTACTCTGGAGGACTTTCTGGACCCCTCTCGGAAGGCCTGCCAGAGAAGTGAAGACAATGATATAATACATATAATACATGATGAGATTTGACTGTTTTTATTATGAATTAATTATTCAAACCTGACCTTCTTAGCTCGGGCAGAGGATGCTGGAGGCTCTTTATCGCCACTCTTTTTGCGTTTCTTATCTGCCTGCTTATTGCCAAGGCGCCCAGTGGTCAGGGTGATGGTGGTAGGCGTGTGTTGGAAGGTGGAGTAGAGCTCTAGCGGCACCTCATCTCCACTCTCTGTGGCACTAGTGTCCCCATCTGAATTAGCAAAAAATACATATTGGTTATTAGGAGGGAGTACTGAACAAAGCTGTTAAAAGCTACAGCTGCTGCAGGCAAAAGAAGTTACAATAATACAAGATGAGGCACTTTACAACACAGATTAGAAAAGAAGTTTGCTCTTTGTCCAGCAGGTGTCAGTGTGTCCCAGACTCCGGGTGGGTGAGATTTTTGCCTGGCCTGCAGGGGGAGGAGGCTGCACCCTGACACCGCCTACAACCTCTTCTGTTCACTAACAAGCTGGCCATTTACTGCAGCAAGAAGGCCAGTAAAAGCAGAACTGAAAGATCAATCTATGGGCTCCCATAGAAAACTTCTAACACCACATAAATTACACTGGGGAATGCAGCTCTCAAGATAACAACCCACTCTCCATATTCTATACAACTCTGTGCCAATACACTGTAACTTCGTTGAAAGGTCAACTAAAACAGTCTTTATGAAGACTAGCCTTGTAGTCTTGCTTACCAGACAAACATTCTCGTTTCCTGGTCTGCAGCAGGATGGCCCTCTCTCTGTCCAGGTGTCGTGGTTGGCAGCGTTCACACAGGTAGGTCTCAGGAATGTTCTGTCTGTCAATGCCCATGCAGTCTATATGCTGCCAGGCACTAAAAATAAAACATCATAGTAAAACAAACTTTTAAAATCACAGATCACTGTTGCTTCAATGCTAATGACAAGCTTTTGCCACAGGAGGAGCAAAGGTCCGAGTCATCAACTAATTAATCATTGAAAAAAGTATCTGGGAAGCGATGAAGTGTCAAGTGGGCTCTTACCTGCACTTGTCACAACAGATCATGTAGCCGTCGTCGTGGGTGAAGCCACAGATGCAGCGGGTGATGTCAGCCCCATAGCTGCCATCCTCTGAGGTGCTGAGCGTGGTGCCCCTGGATGCTTCGTCCTGGCCTCCTGGAACAAACAACCCCCCCTCTCCTTGTCGGATCAACATGGAGGGGGGAGGGGAGGCTGGTGGTGTAGGTGGGGGCCGTGCCCCATAGTTATGGTCCTGATGGAGGGATGGAAGATAGGGTTCATGTGGTGTAGAGGTATAGTGATTATTCACAAAGCAAAATCACCCAAAATGTGAGTGTAAGGACCAGCCGACTAAAACTCAAGGGTTCAAAGTAATATAGAATACTCACTCCCAGGTGATTTACATAAAGCATGTGAGAAAGGACAAATTTATTTTGGGGCTGCAACTATTAGATTAATTTGCCAATACAACATCAGAAAATTAAAAAATACCCATCATACTTTCCTTAAGCCCATGTTAATGTTAACTTATATCTTGTTTTGTCCTAACACAAAAATATTAAATTTAGTAGAATGTAAGACCAGAAAAAGCAACAAATTCACACATTTAAAAAGCTGGGACCGTCAAATGTTTGACAGGCTTGCTTTAATCGTTAACCCAAACGATTATCAAATTAGATGCTGATTAATTTTCTGTCATTCAACTGATCAACTCATCATTGCGCCCACGTATCAAAACAGATTGAGGAAGCCAGTCAATTACAGGTCAATGTTCTATTTCGGCCTGAATGGGAGCTACTTAATGTTTAACAGACAGGGAGGGCTCAAGGTATGTAGGTTGTTTAGCAGGGTGTGTGTACTCACAGCGTAAGGCAGGCCAATGTAACTGTGGGAATGGTGAGAACTGCTGCTGTAGATCTGGTGTGGGTAGCTGGATTTTTCCACCACCACAGGACTGGCCTCCACCGATTCTGGTCTGCTGGGCAGCAGCACAAACAACAAACACATATTACTGCACTGAAGTACTTTGATAACGAGGTTACACGGAGTAATTGTTTCCTCAAACAGTGTGAGGAAGTGTGTGTGCGTCAGTATGGTTAGCAGAGAAGCAGCACAGCTACTGCTGATGACACAGAGGTACAGTGACAAGATCATGAATGCATGCTATAACTGACAGCTACAAGGGAGCCAGGGCAGTAGAAGGCCGTCACGCACAGTGGTGGAAAGTAACTAAGTACATTTACTTTTTCTTTTGCTACTTTAATTATTCTACTGCACTCAATTTCAGAGGTAAATAGTAATTTTTACATGTCACATTACCTTCTCCGACAGCTATAGTTAGATACTTTTCAAGACAAGATTTTAAACATAATACGCTTATAGATTAAGGAAATGCTGCTTATACATTGATGCATCAGGATATAAATTGAATTTTCACATAATACATCTGTTACATGGGTCATTTTCTTGCAGAATGATTACTTTTGTTTTTGATACTTTGAGTACATTTACTTTTACTGTTTTTAGTTTACATTAATATACTGGTACTCAAGTAACGGATATGAATACTTCGTCCACCACTGACTGTGCCTGCTGTCATGTCACCATGGCTGAAAAACTCAGGGTCAAAAGTCAGACAAACAAATAACAGAAATGCGTGTCAAAATAATGATGGTACCCCTGGACGCACATCTACAAAGCAGACGACCATTAGACACCGGCTGCCACACACACACACACACACACGCACGCACGCACGCACGCACGCACGCACGCACGCACGCACGCACGCACGCACGCACGCAAAGCTCAAGCCAAACCAGTAGATCCACTTTCCCCAGAATGACAATGCAGTTGAGGAGAGAGCCTGTTTGGCCGTTTGAGACCAACCCACCCTTATTATGACATGATTCATGTCTTCTTCAGTTGCTGAGAGGGTGGCTATAGAGGAAGAGGGAACTGGCACTGGCAAAACGCATGGCATGAGACAAGGAAGTCAGGTATGAGCAAGAAAATAAGAAAAGAGACTACAGGCCATGCATTTGAGACTAAATGGGAGATTTTATTTTATTTTATTTTATTTTTTTAAAAAAAGGTGCTGTACTATTCATGTGATCAGATATCCACATGTTAATAGTTCAATCATGTGGGGACACACACACACACACACACACACACACACCTGTGTGGGACCTGTCTAGAAAACTGCTCCAAGGTCAGTGACATACAACAACCATCAAGGAGTGTAGGTATACATGACAGCTCCTTCTCTGCTCCTTCTATGTCTCAACACTATAAGTACACCGTGCACCAACTATAAGAGGGCCAACGCCAACAAGGTTCTGTGAACGAGGCAAAAAAACTAAACTAAACATGAGAGAAAAGCTCACTAAGCAAAATGTACAGCGTCTTAGGTACACTGAGTAGGTTGGGTACAAAAGACTAAAAGACTGAGGGACTCTGAACAAGCCATGCAGCATTTCTTTCCATTAGAAACTGTTCAGCTTTGCTTACACTGTGACTCCAGAACCAAACATACTTATTCAGAAAACAAGTACAGTGAAAATAACCAGCCCCCATTTGGAGATAACAATTATGTAGCTGGACCATGTATTAATGATTCACGTGACATTTTAAATAAATGAAACATGTCTCCATCTCCCTCCTTTTCCTTCCTTCCCCTCCTAAGCTCACCCCCTTTCAAAGAGAGTCCCAAAGTAAAGTAGCAATACGGTACCTGCGTGAGCCCTTCTCAGCCCTTTTGCTCTTGTGGCATGCCGTAAGAGCAATGTGCAACACTTCCTGTGTGCGTTGCCGCTCAAGTATTCACTGTCAAAGTGAAAACGTAAGTGCATGCATGAGATCTGGAGGCGGACCCAGAGTAAGGTGTGTGCGTTTTTGTGCGTGTGTGCACAACAGATTAACTGCCACACAAGCAAATTTGTCAAAACATTTAAGTCTGTGGAAAGAGCCTGACTTAAAAGATAGAGGGGGAATTTAAAATCATACTTGAGAGAGGCAAGTAGGCTCACTAACTTTCTCCCATTAATGATTAACCAGACCAAAGTCTACAGTTTATAATACAGGGATGTAAAATCTGGAAGGCATGTATAATTTTTTATAAGAGGTTCAAGACGATTAATCGCAATTGGACTCTTGCACTCTTTCGGTTTGACATACCAGTGAATCAGTGAGAGAGGCAGAGACCGTAAGGACACAACACAGAACCAATGATAGTCAAAGACAGAAGGCAAACAAACGAGGCAGGCTGTTCAATGGGAAGTAAGCACGTTTCAATGTACGTGTGCATAGCTGGAAGGTTCGTATCATTCATGTCTCCACTCTTCAGGGGCGTAGGAAAGCCTAGAGGCAGAGGGGGCGGCCAATAACCGAAAGGCCCTTGAGCAAGGCACTGAAGCCCAAAACTGCTCTGAGGGCACTGCACTGCAGGCCACCCTGTGCTCTAACCTCTCTGATGAAAGGCACGTTTGTTTGTATGTGTGCGTGTGTGTATGTATATGAATCGCCTTGACATTAAATAATCTTAGTCACTACAAGGTAGTGGAAAGGGCAGACTGGAGAGTTGAAGTTCACATAAGTGGGAGGGTTACAGACAGACAGTCAGTCATGATCAGACTCAAACATAAACAGTTATGGCCTGTGTCGTGCACATGTGGAATGAAAGAATTATTTTTGTGGGATTTTTGGAGTTTAAATTATGGTGGCTGCTGCTAGTAGGTATGTACTATTTATAACTCAAATGTCAAGAGTATTTAACAAGGAACAGGTGTAATTTAAAATGCAAACACCTGCTAAGAGGGTGAAGAGGAAGAGTGGACAAGCGTGGAGAATGGAGAGATCAACAGCAGGAGAGAAAAAGAGCAGCAGTGAACAGCCAGAGGCAACGCCTTCACTCCTAAAGAGCTCCCACTTGCTGCCATGGCAACACTGCGTGTTCTGTCAGCGTGTGCGCGCACGCTGGGCTGTGTGTCACTGTGGACACACACACTGCATTAGCCAACAGCTGGTCACGCCGCTGCAGACTTCAGGGGGATGTGGAAAGGACGTGACGCTGTTTTAATGGTGAGTAGCCAGCCCTGCTATTCCAGTCTCGGCTGGTGCACTCACAATACCCCAAAGAGCTGTGTGTGTGTGTGTGTGTGTGTGTGTGTGTGTGTGTGTGTGTGTCCAGCTCCGCTCTGTCCCTCTGGTCTGGATGGGACCTGCGCAGCAGCAGGTGGAAGCCCCTTTCAAGCTTGTTATCTGCTTTTGAATAAATCTGCAGCAGGCGATCGGAGGCAGAGCAGGGATGGACAAAGAGCTAGTGAGAGAGTCAAAACAAGGGGCTTACTCCTCCTTCCCCTGGTGGCAGCAGAGCTCCGTGGAGGGGGGTGGGGACGCGGTGGGACTGTTTAAGACGCCATATCTATGTAAGGACCACCTGTCACTCAGGCCAGTGACCACGGCAACAGGCCCTGCGCAGTGCAGAGGGGAGGAAGGGGATCTTGGGGCAGATACCATGGCAACACAAGCTGTCACGGCAACAGCTCTGATGGGGAGGGGAGGGTTCTCTGGCTATTAAAGAGACAGGAGCCCCTTACAGAGCCCCTCCATAAGTTGATGACGTGTGTTATTCTTTAGTCATACGAGAACCTCTTGCTTCATTTATTCCAGAAAAAACTACGACATTGTCCTTGACAAGACTATAGGAAACGGAGAGGAGGGGCAATAGCAGGCTGGTTGCCATGGCTCCATGCACCATATCTGCTTTACTGATTCAATGCAGTGTACACGTGTGCAGAAATAAAGCTACAGCAAAAAGATCAAGGGAAATCATGTGTACTTCTGTACGCTTCACACCGGTTTATAAACACAGACTGCACACATACATTTACATTCATGGCTTACTGCCAGGTTCACATGGGCAGATGTAGTTAATAGCTGAACAATGAGAATGTCTATGTGATAAGCTATAGTTGAGTGCAAATATAATCAATGGAAAGCCTGAACTGTCCATTAGAGCAGACACTAGAGGGGCCCTGCTTCCACGCACTGCAAATTCATTTCCCATTAACAGTAACTTTGTACACATGGGAAAGGAGAGCAATGTGGAAAGAGAATTGAATGAAGTCGGAGTTAAGAAAAAGATGACAGAGCTGCTTTAGCCATTAAAGAAGGCATGTTGGGGCATATACAGACGAGATGGGGGACATTAGGAAATCATGTTACATGTGTACATAAGTGTTAAATGCATGAGGGGTGAGAGATGAGAACTTTGGCATGAACATGGTGAAAATGTTGGGGAGAGACGCGAAAGTGAAACTAAGAATTAACTTTTGGCAAGGTTGAAGGTGGTTTATAAGAATGAATGAGGGAAAGAAATTAGGAAGTGAAGGGGCACAAAAAATGTGACCAGTGAAGGCTTTGTTGGTGTTACTCACTCTGAGCCCGCAGCCATGTCCAGGTATGAGGTGTCTGCTATGTCCACCCCTACTGGGATGACTATGCTCATGACGTTCTCTGCTGATCAGTTCTTGTCCTACTGAGTCCAGAGAATGGGAGTCCAAAACACTGAGGCATGCCAGCCGCAGCAGTCATTGCAGACATCTAAGTGCATCCACAAGGCCTAAACACAGAGGATAAGAGGAAAAAGAGAGAGGAAACAAAGAAAATTAGTATTGTGTAGAAGCATCATTGCTGGCATAAATTGATGATCAGTTCAACAATGTGTAATTTCTTTCAAACCAAGAACAAAGCACCTGCAAGGCTGCAGTGTCAAACCCTGAAATTACAAAGCATAGTGAAAACAGGGTATTTCCAGCACATGTACATGCATGATTCATACTCTCAAGCAATAACTGTGCTTGACAGGGATGGGTTTGACAGGAATTTCCCCTCTGACAAAAGATACTAAGCCGAGGTATTGAATTATGAAAAGTGAGAGGATACGATATTGTAGAAGGTGATGCCCGAGCTGCTGCTGTGAATTGCGCTAAAGCGACCTCTACATACAATCTGCCAGGAACGCAGAAGGCTGCACTGTAAGAAAGCTCCCACAAAGGGGAGCAAGAGGACATGGAGCAGCCTGCCGCCATGAAAGGAGGGAGGAAAACGCAACAACACACAGAGGCCATTTTTCCCCCCTTCAACTGGAGAGGACAGTTCTACTCTAAGCATTTACACACATTGTAATTGCACATCCACACATTTTATTGATAGGAAAGCATACATTTTTATCATTGCTAGTGTCTCTACACGCTACACGTGGAAAAGGCTGCTGTAAAATCAAGTCATCAATAATTGACTACATTAGGTGTAGGTGAATGTAGTGTCCCTTTGGTCCCTAAGTAGAAGGTTGGTTGGACTTATAAATTATACACTGGCTGATGTGAATCCAGGCGGGAGCATGTGTGTCAGTGTGGCTGCCCCTGATACAGAGAGCTCTGTTGATAAGCGGGATTAGCGGGAGGGACAGATGCCGAGACAAAATAGGCTGGAGGTCACACCTCCGCCTGCTCATGCACACTGGTGCCAAACAAAGGCTCAGATCACGGCTCAGGGTGTAGATGGGAGAGGGGTTACAAAGCAGGAATATGCCATGTATCGAGTCCATACGTCACACACTTAATGAGCAATAGCACACCGCCACACGAAAACCTGCCTCTGCATGCCTATGAGGTATCAGCCCACTCTGGCCTAAGCATGTCCTCTGAAGAACTCAAACAAATGCATGTCTACATACATGTATTGTGTCTCTCCAGGAACGCTGTATTTAATTACCAGGTTAGCCGTCAAACCCCGGATGCACCGTTTCAGTCAAGGAACCTCACAGGGAGATACACGCAGAAGAAGATTTTTTAAATGGACAAAACATCCGTAAGAGTAATTTCAGGTTGGAATTCTGTCAAATGAACTATTTGAGCCAGCAGGACTGGTATGAGGCTCACAGACATGACAGCCGTCAACCTCAGGCCTAATGAGTAGGAAGAAGACCCCTGTGTATAAGCCAAGGCGACTGATGGGATCACCGTCCAAATTCTCTTCTGATTCTTTGGCAGGGGCATTAAACGATGGAACCAGAACACTTTCTTTCAACAAGGACAGGACAGTTTGCCAAAGACACTAAAAAGACAGCCCCCCCCGATTATCCGAGAGCCCCAGTATGCTTTAGCAGTGGTTAACAGCAGCCTGTTTGTTCCCTCATCCACTAGGGTTCGTCTCCACTTCATCCAGGGAATCCTGCTGTCACTACTAAGGAATGCATACGCGAGCTCGCGGTCACACATATACCCCCTCTCCTCCACACGCACACACAAACAGAGAGATAACCCCTCACCCTGTCCTTTTCAAACATTCCTTTCTGTAAGGAGGCTCTCAGCACTGTGTGCAAACATATACGTGCACTAGCGCTGCAGCCAGACAGTAGAGACTGACAAAAGGAGGGTGGAAAAAAGAAAAACAAGTACAGTACAGCAGCATTCCTGACAAAATCTGAGCTGCGCAATGACTGCCTCTGCCTGCTCCTCCTACTTCCTCTAGAAGAGCTGTCCATTATCCTGGAGAAACGCAGCCAAAGAAAGGAAAAAAAAAAAAACATACCACCCCCCTTCCTGTGCCCAGTCACCCCGCCCAGCCGGATTTCTCTCCCTCCTCTGTGCATTTCCTAAATAAACCTGGGACAGTAACGCAGAGCGAAGGGGATGGGGAGTGTCGCAGACACCGTTCCTAATTACAAGGAGGCTGGGAGAGACCATTTAAAGCCACCTTTGGCCAAATCCACTGCTGTTATGGAAACACACGAGGAGCGAGGGGTGGGGAAAATGGGGAACATGCACAGGGGGAGGGTGAGTAAAAGAGGGACATAGAAAGGCATGTGGTGAAAATGGACAATAGTAAAAACACGCCACAGGTTTGCAGTGCATGTCGTTTTTCCTAAACTGTTCACCTTTCAAGCGCTCTCTGAACAGATTTCCTCGCGCTGTAGGGAGCTTTAGAAATCATCCATAGCCCCTCCATTTCAGAGGGCAGCGAGGTGGGGGAGGTGTACATGGGGTCTGTCTGACAGTGACGCTACACAGCCTAGACCAGGGTGGACTCTGGGTGGCGGAGTGGAGCACATAGCGTACACCCAGTCTCTCCTTTCTCCTCCTTCCCTCCCTTAGCAAGGGGACACAGTCACGTCATTGTGTGGGGAATAACTACCCTTTTAAGACCGAGCCACACTGAACTCAGTGAGGGAAAACCCACACCATCACACTCAAATCCTGCAGCAACAGACAACAGCTTTCCTCTCTTCTCACTTTATTACCGCTGCTCTGTGTGAGCATTTTCATTCTTATCGTTGCCAAGCCTCATTTGATTATGTTTCTCGATAAGGAGGAGAACGAGAAAAAGAGGGATTCCAGCTGAATCCCACAGACCCCCCTGCCAAGCTGATGTGACTTCACACCATCCTCAAAGCTAGTTACAATGACTCAGCTCATAAACAAACGGATTAACCAACTCATACAAATACAGTCATATACACAGGAAGAGCGACCCAGATGGAATGTAGGCCTGGCCCTCTTTTGCACGGTACCCACAGTGGGACACATTGCATCTGCCCTGTCCTTCATAAATCAGTGTGCCCATGGCTGCCAACGCTCCCCCTGCACTCAAGCACTGAAGGTAAAGTCATACATCAATACAGCAGGGGATGTGGATGTGAGCGGCTCCACACAAGCAAATTTTGTGGCCACAATAGGAACTGTGCTGCTGAGAACAAACCAATACCTCATCAGAATGTAAAGATCAGTCCACTTAGGAATAAGATGATGAGGAGACCGTAGTGTTGCAGTGTTCATGTTCCATAACTAACAACTAGTAAACAATAGGGCTCCAGCAGTGCAGCCCTAAAATGTCTATTTATCCGTGGGCACTTTCATGCGCATAACAACAGGCTTGGTACCTGCCACATGGGAATGTTTTATCTGCACGGAGCCTTTGTACATGGCTGTGACGTTAGAAACTATGTGATAACGTGCAGCATTTCAAGGGCAAAAATCCAAACAATATCCTCTGTGCTCAGTTCACACAGTCAGGGAGTGAGTGAGTTAAAGTCAGTAGGTACAGGGTCTGGCAGCAAAGCTGGAGCAGCCCTCCTGTAGTCTGAGTAATGTCTGTTCAGGAGAAACCCCAGGGCATCATCTCTCCATCTACCTCTGATACAGAGTATCACCGCCAAGCTCTGTGTGGTCAAGGGTGAGTTCCTTTAAACATTTGTAAATTAGACAGGCATACGCTACATTAATTGAACTGTGATTGAGCTTGTGATGATGATTTTGTCTCTTGGAGAGCGATCATCGGAGACTGACAAGCAAGAACACATGCAGCTTATTACAGCATTTGGAGAATGCAGTGTGCAGCTAACTAAAAATGTGAGCTATGCATGCGTGTCCAGATAAAATGGGGAGAGGCTTTTCATCATCTACGGAGCAAAAGAACAGTAAGAGCCACTCTGGTCCCATTACAGCACTGCTCAAGGATCAATTTCACGCCTGGACCACAGTGCCGTTACATTACCAACATTGATGGTACGTCCCTGCTTTATTTGGCCCATCCTGCCTTGTGCTACTACCCATGAATGCTATCGTAACACAGGCACGGCAACAGGAAGAAGGTTGGGGAGGCGTATCAAGGCTGCAGCCTCAGCTGCCTCAGCTGCCCCAGCCTTAAAGCCACCTGTCGGGGAGGCAGCTTGCTAGTTTAAAGAGGGATCTGTTACAGCCCAGCAAGCAGCACAAAAACAGGTCACCTGAGCCTTAGCTGCTCCTCCCAGCTGGGATACCATGTGACTGTGTTGGGCACCAGAGGCAGGCGGCTTTGTCTCTGGGTCTCTCAGGGTCTGGGTACCACACAAGTGAGATCACTGGAGACCAGTCCACAGCCACACAGCTTAGCCCCACATGGTGAGGTGTGTATCTACAGAGGCACACACACTTTACCTACACAGATGTGCTACTGTTTCGGGGATGAGAGTTTATTGTCTGGAGACAGGGAAGAGCACAATAACAAGAGGCCTTCCAAGTATAGGAAGAGTGTCAAAGAGAAAGCTGATGAGGCTGTGGCCTTCATCTGCCCTATCAATATGTCAATACACCAATAGACATCCTGTGCACCTGCTTAACTTCTTTATTCTCTCTCTCTCTCTCTCTCTCTCTCTCTCTCTCTCTCTCTCTCTCTCCCTCTGCTGAGCACACTGTAAAATGAAATCGTTTTGTGCTCAGCTTGTGGCTATTTGATCGTATGTCTCTGAGAGTCTGTCTAGGGGTTAGAGTGAGAGGAAAGGTGTGTCATCTGAGACTGCTACGACTCTGCCGCCTGCCAGAGTGCTCTGTCCCTGAGGCAGAGGGGGAGTGGCAGCTCACCTCGCGTCACCATCTAAGCAAACACACACTTTGCCGCACAAGGCAACCGGGCACACATACGGCCAGTCAGGTATTTAACACTTTCAGCTCAAATATATATATATATATATATATATATATATAAGACTGAGAGAGAGAGAGGAAAAACTGAGTGAGTTTAAGGACAGAGGAATATGTTCCTTTACAAGGAAGAACAAGATGGCTGGGGATTTTGTGTATTATGTAGCAGAGGCTGATTAAGCACTGTAAGGCCCTCTCACTCATCTAGTAGTAATAAACCCTCCACAGAAGAGAAGACCCTTTGCCACGTTCTATGTGAACCATATTCACAGGCTGCTGAACTTAATTACTATGGCACACAATGGACAGAAGCTGTGCAGAACATTCAAGTGCTTAATGGTGTTTATTATATGAATAATGATACAGTGATTTTAAACTGACCTTTTGTCTGCCTATTTCACATGGTATGGTTTGGAGGCCTGTGTCATGCATTACTCCAGCTACTGACAGATACTTCTGTCAAACAGGCACCTTTGTATGACGCATCTATTAGTCTAACACTGTGGGTCCGCACTGAGGTTGACAACAACAACAACAACACAGCGTCCTCACAGAACCACTTGTTGTAAATCACATTTATGTTGCTGGTAGTTTTACAGTGTGAACATGACAAAGATTCAATGTGCTTCAGCAACTTTTTAATTCTACTTTTCCTCATTCAACTGCTCTTAAAATTATCAGGAGGAAAGAGAAAAAAACACTACTTGGTAGTAATCACAAACAGGCAATTGAGCTGAACAAAGTGCCAAAGTTTGTCCCACGAGGTTACAGAGGAAAGGACAGCTGAGCCACCCCATTGCAGGACTTTGTGAGTCTACGGGGTTGAACACACTATCCTGGAAACTAGTTTTTATCTGGTTCTCTCAATAATTTCATTATAATATGAGATGGTACTGTGATTTAAATGGAATTCTATGGTATCAATAAAAATCCTCCCTGAATACGGTTGGTAAAATTAAACAAACATGGGGCACATTTGTTGCCTACAGCATTATTAATCTTTCAATTTTAAATATATCCCATTATATTATGGGATTGCTCTGAGGCGATCTGCAAGATTAGTATGTGATCCAGGCAATGTATTATTATTGTTTTACCATTATGTACATGAAATATGCGCAGTGCAACTGTAGGCTCCATCAGACTAAAGCAGACTGGGGAATCCCTAGCATTTTATAATGTGTAATAAAAATGATTTGCCACAAACATAAATTGCAAATGCTGAGACATCTCTTACGTAGTTTGAGTCTAAAGCAAATGCCTCAAACATGCTTAACCAACAATGACATTCAAAATACAAAGCATAACTTATCAACTTTTCTATCACACTATAGGGGTTAAATGAAAAACAAATATAAACCAAGGATGTGGGAGACAAACTACATAATGTTAACTTAGTAAAGGGAGGTGACATGTTGCAATGAAGCACGTCTGCAATAGATTTATTTTAATAGAGCTGTGCTTGAGTACCGTTATGACGCTTAATGCTATAAAAAAGGCATATGAACGTCTTCTTTACGTATTTTGCAGTTGCAAGTACTTGTGTCTAATTTTCTACGAGCATAAACCTCATGTCCGATCACAACAGGATACACAAGCAATAGCATAAGCTGTGACGCATGTTACAGGGATACTATGCTATTCGTTCGGGAATAGACACAACAGCATCAGTGATTGTTACTATGACAAGCCAAAAAGCGCAGTGTTACCGAGGCATGCTCTAGACAGTTTGACGTTATAGTTGTGCCTAGCCTCGACTAAAATAAAAATCATGTTTTGTGTAGTTGCTACCCAGTGAGTATGTCGGCGCTGCAGTCAGTCCTGCCGATAGGGGTGTGGAGGGTACAACGTTGCTATTATGTTACCACAACACCCTGGTGCTGTCGCCATTTTCATAGCGCTTTTCTCAGGACGGCGAGACAATCGTGTGGCCAGGGGAGCCTCGCCATGGGAAGAAAATCCCCAAGAATGCATTCAATCGCCTCTTTCATACACTCTACCTTAAGTATCACTCTGTCGGTACAGTCTCTGTGTTGTTACCATTAGGGTTTTTGTGAATTCGTCGAAAGCAAAGCCAGTAAGCTAATCGGCTAGCAATTATAGCCAGCAATGGCCTCTGGAAATGTAGCAGGCTAAATGTAATGGCATTCGGAGGAGGGAGACAATCGAAGCACGAACCGCCTTAAATATGACATTTTAACCGTAAATCAGGAAGCGAAAGAAGCAACGTTTAACACAGTAATACATGGGATATCGGGACATTTTGGGTCGTAAATAAAAGTCCAAAATAACCGTGGAAAGTAACGTACAAAGCTAGCGGTAACCAATGGGAGCTAACGGCATATTGCGTAGTGGGTTTAAGTTAGCAAAGTAAGCTAGTACCGACACGAAAGAAGTGGATTAATACTTGGCTCTTTACAGACAGGAAAGAGCGACCAATATCAGCGTTAAGAGATAACTACTGAGGCTAAGCCGATTGCATATGTATACGGTGGTTTGTTTCAGGTCAAGTGAAACAAACAGTTGCGACAGTATAGTTCAGTATGGCCAGGGTTGCCAATCGAGATGGAGTTACAAATTGTGTGACTGGGGCGAGATGCCCAAATGGAACATCCCCTCCCCCACGCTTGCAGCATTTGAACCCCGTACACCCTGAATCCAAATTAAGTGATCGCGAAATGTAACGGACTTTAATGTCCGATTATAACAAAATAGCAATCGTAGGTTCTTCGTTTGACTCGATCTATTCTTGATTTAACCTCGTCATAACTACGCTTCTATAAAAGCTCAGTAGCCTATGAGATTACTGCGCAATGTAGCTAGACATTTAAGCTATTTTAATCGCTGGTCTTGCTTTTAGGTGACTTGGACGCAACATACTTAATATATTCATATATCTTGTTTACATGTATGTAAAAGCTCATTGTTCTCTGGCTTTGAACAGTGGCATTGTATGAAATTTCGCTGAACGGAAATAATGTCCCGTGCTCTGAGTGAGTAGGATGGGATCCACCATGACAAATTCAAGTTTGTAACTAATGCTAAATGTACTGTTTTTATGCTGGATGACAGTGTTGCAAACATTGAATTCGCGTAAAAGAAAATGTCCCAAAAAAGAGCTGGCGCGTTTGCTAACAGCTGCAGCCGCAAGGACCCTGGTTAACGTAAAGTAAATTAACTTCTTCGAAATAAAGCGGGTAATGTTATATCGGGAGGTCACATTATTTACACTAAAACGGATGAAACTGTGCGCAATATGGTCCGCAGTGTCACTGTGCCAAACTAAACATCAAGTCCTGGTTCTACTTATATTAAGCAAATGTGCGAATAATATTAGTATGTCATATTTTAAGGACAGGTTCACTGCTTCCAATGTTAACTGTTGTTGACTGACTGTGTGCTGTAGCAAAGACGTTACACGTTAGGCTATAGGGCAGGCATTAATCTAATTGCAGCGTTTTAGTCTTACGTTACCCATAACGATTGTGTATTTGGTGGTATGCTGCTTTAACTATGTGGTAAACGCTTACATTGATCACCACAACCTGTAAATAATATTTACCCGATAACTTCGTGTGACGTCTCGTTTATTGCCACTCGATCAACGAAAAGTCAGAACCCTGCTCGGTCTGAGTCAAGCTAATTTGAGCTAGCATAGTAGCATGCGCTAGCTAGCAAGTGGTCTCCTGGCGTTACACTTGCCAACTTGACACTTACATTGGAAACTTACGTCATCTAGTTAGCGATTTTCACATTTTGATCAGGTAAATATAAACGAAACGGGCTTTACATCTATAGACACTGAACTAACGTGTCGATCAGCTAAATAGCTAGCTAACCTCAGCTGATACAACTACGTTAGCCAGCATCAGCATGATGAGCCTAGCCAGCTAACTAAAGCCAACAATAGCCTTTCAGGTCGGAATTGTGCTCGCCCCACAACTACCACTGAATGCAGTTTACTTACCGTTTTATGTCCACTCTGGAGGATCTGAAAGGCGAATAAGGGGACCTGGGTAAGACCCCCGTCGCTTTCCACACAGCTTCCACAACCAAAACAATACTTCTGTCCACACACTGCGGATCCCTAGCAAAGCTTTAAAATGTTTGTCTTTAAACGTGTCCTCTAAATGGTCCTTTCCTGTAAAAAATCCCTTGCCTCTTGTTCTATGCAGTGACACAAATATGACTAGAAATAAATTCGAAACCGTTAAAACTGTACCCTAGTCAACGGCGACTTTTAGAAATTAGATCCCCTCAAACCAGTCTCTTTTCCCTTTGCAAAAATGGCGGCCCTGCCAGGACTGCCGAGACTCCGCCTCTCCCCCAAGCCCCCCTCCCTCCCCATCACCAAACCCGAGCTCCGCCTCCACACACTGCGGGGCTACACTCCCGACTTCACAGGGGCACCGTGACCGTGCTCCATACTCGTCCACGACTGATTCCTCACGTCTGCTATATCTGTCGGCTACGCTCTGGATTTAACCTGTCCTGTACTCTAGATTAGTCTTGTAAATGGACCGTAGCATGTTAAATAATTTATAAGTCATAATTAAACTTGCTGATGTCATAATGCAGGTGGTTTAATCTTTTTATTTTTCAGGATTTAAAAAATCTTATCAAACAAATCTTGCAGCATGCAATAGACTACACAATGTGGTGTGCTGGTTACATTCATGTCCGGGTTATCTTGACGATCTCCTTGTAAAAGTGAAGTCAGCTGTGGGAACGTTTTTATCAGGAGGTTTTGTTTAAACTAATTGTTGTTTCCCCTCCCGTTTCCTTTTCTTCCTCTCAGGGTGAAAGGAGGCATGGTAAAATCTCAGGCTAGTAACGGGTACTTTTCCTCTACACAAACTCACATAGCCAATTTATATTGCATTTAATCTCTTCAGTGCTTTTGATGAAGTATGTATCTGCCGTTCTTTTTTTTTTAGATCCATAAACAGACAGGAGCTACAATTGGACACCCAAAAAAGGCTGACTGAGTAGGCCAGGTCCTGATTGTTGATTAATACTGCTATAAGAATGGTGTTGACCTCACCTAGATTTTCAAAACTTAAAATATTCTATTTTACCACTGGCATGGCTGAAAAGGAGCACCCAAATCTGCTACCCAGTGCAGTAGGAGGCAACTAAGCAGTTATATAACCCCTTACACAAGAGCAGCTTTTTGTATATTGAACTAGGGGTAGCCTTGGAACACTGACCAATAAGATTAAATCAAAGAAAACAGACCTTACAGGAAAGTGTTCAGAGGGCTACAACATTATTGACCTTCTCATAAATCATGCAAGATGAATCTTACATGTTCCTGTAGCTGTAAATGTAAAATGTTTGTTCGGGGGCTGAACAAACTCACGTTTATGGCTTACAAAAAATGTGAATTGAACACATTTATTGTCTATAAATACACTCATACTCAAGGTTTGAGTTTTGAAAAATCCCAAATTAAAGCCTGTGTAAATTATATAATGTTTTATCCCCTAGAAGAACCACCTAGTTGCAATTTACAATCCTTTTGATTTATTTAACAACCATATCACCGAGACATGTTTGACACACACAAAAAATAAGTCTAGCAATTTTTTCGACAGCTTTATTGTTGTGGTAAATCGGTTACTGTCATCTCCCCAGGAGCATGTCTGTAGAAATCCCTTTGACATCATATGCTGAGAGAGGATGTTCTCATCGTTTCCATGTATTGACCCTCCCCCACCCGAAACCGCAGCCCCCCACGCATGCGCACTTGTACAGGACCGCTGCAACGGCTGGTGTACGGGCAGTCAGGTTGTTTGAAATAAACTTGGGGGAGGACGGAGGTAAAAGTTGGGCCGATCGAGCCACCCTCACCCGCTTTCTAAACGGAAATGTTCGTACACGGCTGTGGAGGATGCAGCGATTAAACGAACAATGTCGATTTTTTCCGGAGAGGATAACATGTATCCATGACCGTTGTACCCATCGCGTTTTCGGTCTGAAGATGATCTCTCCTCCTTAATGTTAAGATTATGGCAGCACAGTTGGTGGGAGATTAATACTTGTCCATAAGCAATTGATGAAAATGGGTTATTTTTGAGAAATGGTTGGTTTGTGATGACATCATGCAGCTAGTATTTGTGGGCGGGCTCTGAGCTGCGAGGGGAGAGGGGCGCAACCGGAGAGCTACCAGGCGCCATTAGTTAACACTGTTACGTGTGTGAATTATATTTCTTAAAGAGGCTTCCCGGCGGATAAAAGCTCGATTAGTCCACACGACTACGAATCTGTTGTCCATAAAATGGACTACTTTTGTCGAGCAATAACAAGAGACTTCCTTTCATCAAACGAAATTGGTCGTCGTTGTCGACTGGAAACAAGATGGCGTCGAGGATTCTTTTCTTGTAGTGCACGGCTCGAGCACTCATGGGCGGCGGCGCCGTGCGCGTTCTCGCCACAATGTTATTATTTCCTGTTTTCACATCCTGAAACGTTGAAGGTTTTTTTTTAAATTCACAACCACAGCAGAAAACCAAGCGGTGACCCGAGTGCATATGGTTTTACATTTCTTTGTGGTGGTAGTCGTTGAGTTGAGTTGTACTAGCCGACAAAACCACATTTCTATGTAATGTAACCGTGAAATGTGCCGTGAACCATCGAACGAAAACCCTTAATCAGTTCTACGATTTGAGTGATTTGGTGATCAGTTTGTATCCCAGTTACATAAGCACACTTCACACACAATAATAAACGGCTTTACTCATAATGGGGATAAACTTTCATGTGCAACACGAAAACAATACATCCGGGCGAGTTCACCCACATCAGCTTAGCTTTTAGCTTTTGACCCCATCTAGTGGGTCGTGCAGGTAAAACGGACCAACATTAATATTTGACCCGAGAAATACGTTTCTCTTGAAGTAACGAGTCACCGATTGTGTCTATGAAATACATACAGAAAGTATCAGTCGATGTATGTCATGTTTAATTTTCCAAATGTGCAGGAAGATAATATACAGCGTAGCTCAATGGGAGGTCTAAGAGTAATACAAGAACTTATAATAGTAGATATAATGCTAGAAATCTACACACTCCGAAACAGTAGGGGGCTGTGTGCACCTATAAAGTTGGAGTGGGGACGTCCTGTCCCCAGGAGAACAGGAGGAGGCGCTGTGTTTTAAAAATGTGTTTTTCATTCAGCCAAATAGCACCGAGGAACAACGGCGGTGGTCACCCGCTGTCCAATCACAGCTGTCGTTGTTGGGAGGTCGTTTATTGACAAGGGAGAGAGAAGGTGACTTCTCGGAAAGCAGGGCAATATATCGGGAGAAAAAAAAAATCTTAGCATAGAACTCAAAAGAAGACTGTTGTTTGCCAAGTAAGCAATCATGTCTTCTTTTGGAAGGGCTTTGGGAGTCCTTCGGGCAGGAAGTCGGCTCATCAGACGCGGCCCACAAAGGATAACGACCAGAAAGTAAGCCCGCTAGCGTCGTAGCTATTACGTTAGCTATAGTACGACTCGCTGACTCAAAAACACAGTACTATTCTATATACTACAATACCCAGAACACCTTACTTACCAACTTACACGCTAGTGCAAATGTCATATTCAACGTTGGTTTAATATTCATTGGAAGTGTTTTTATTTATTTTCTAGGGCTGGTGGTGGACCTCACATCGAGCCACAGTACAGGCAATATCCCCAGATAACGAAGAAACAGAAATTTGAGTCAGAGCTGATCAGCGGTGCCATGTGGTTTTGGATCCTTTGGCACTGTTGGCACGATCCTGATGCAGTCCTGGTAAGTCAACATGTTGGGTACACTATCCAGCCTCGTTTGCACTGAGCATGGAGCTTAATGGAGAGTTTAGATAAGGCTCACTCAGGCTAGCCTCAAAGCATTCATCACGAAGCTGGTTGTCAACTGGCTGAAATAATACGTTCAATACAAGCGACGTTGTCTGAACCACGAATAGAGTACTTAATATGAAATGTCAATTAAACTGATATACCCGCAAGGAAATTAGGTTATAGCGACAGAAAAAACACATTCAACAAGGTGACATGTATACAATATATTCACTTAATACTAAATAAAAAGAAATACTAAAAATAAGTTACAACTATTTAAAGTAAGGGTATGAACCAATTTATTACATGTTTGTAGTATTAGTGAGCTTTTTTGTCTGAACTAACTTTTATGAATATGTGACAGACAAGAAGCTTAACAGTAACTTCTCTGCTGCCAGAGAATAAAAGACAGAGGGTTTGCGCTTGTTCTATTGATCAACACAGTTCTTCTGAGCTGCAGTGATAGAGGTGTAAAAGCATGGACCTCAGGAACATAATGTATTCATTCAGGATGTGAAGAGGTAAATGAAGGTTCTTCCCTCCTCTGTAGGGTCACTTCCCCTGGCCCAATGCTTCAGAGTGGACGGACGAGGAGCTTGGAATCCCAGCGGATGACGAGGAATGAGGTAACGTCTTCAATTTCCGTTGCATCTGATCACAGGCGACATGCTCGGTTGCCAGTTGATTTGGTACACGTAGCTTTAACTAATGCGGTTCAATACAGCACTTGTGCAATAACTCCTCCCTTCTTGAAGGTTGTAATGTTCAGGTTTACTTGAGGCGCTGATTGAACCTTCTAATCATTTAGGAGGATGTAGTTTGTGGTGCTGTTGAACGGTATTGCATTATACAGAGACGTGTGTTACTTAGCCTACACTGATTGATGTAAATGGGATGGACAAAATAATAGAAACCCCTGTCAGTATAATGCAGTACATGTCAACAGCAAACTGTCCTCGAATGATCATATGTTGTAAACATCTTGTCTTTTGTTTTGTAGATCACCCTCAGGGATTCAAGCTGCTGGGCAAGTCATGTGGACATCTTCAGTCACTGTTGTACATAGACTAATAAAATTATCTTTAAATATGTTAAACTGTTGTCCACATTATAATATGCCATAAAGGTCTGAAGTTCTTCTTATACAGCTGGTGTGTTGAAAACAGGAAGCTATTATTGGGCCAGATTAGTTAGTTTTAAGACAAAGACAATGTTATTTCATTAGTTTTATTTACACGCAATTTTTGAAATGCAGAAACAAAATGTAATGCATCAACAGTGTCACAGTTAGCCAGTGTTTGTATATTTTAAATCAAAAGCCATTTAAATCTGGAAATAAAAACCAACGCACATAACACAAATGCCAAGAGAGCTGCATATAAAAGCAAATAAAGGGACAGATCCTGTACGGTGAATACTACAGCTCAACAAACCCTGCCTGCGGGCCAGCTTGTGTCTTTCAATGACTTGACATGCAAAAAGGTTAAAGTGTAGTGTAAGAAAAAGGAGGAAATCTGTCTGGCAATGTGGTTAACACTCATTTTGTAAATTGGTTCTTTGTGTCGGGATTACGTGAAACACCATCGGGGCTGAATGATTGATCAGTCACTCGCAGGTCATGCGCACTACAAATCAACCTGAGCAAAGCTTTCAAAGTCGCACGCTGATGTGGTCTTAAAGCTACTTGGCAACAGTTAGCCTGGGTGTCATTTACATGTCTGTGTCAACTTAACTATAACACTGAGCTGAAGGTGTGTTGGGAAGCAGTGGGGGGGGGGGCAATACCAAATTTCATGTTAACAGAAGTTGTAAAAGTTAGCCTAAAAAAGGTACAATGACTGACTGGTTAAAGCACAGCTTATCCTTAACAACCATGAGATTCTTCTTTTTTTTTTTTTTTGGAGCAATGAAAAACAAACAAACCTCATCACCTCCAAAGCACGAGGTGAATCTTTAAAGTCTTGAGTGAGTGCCGAGAGCGTCCTGTCTGCATCCATGACGTGGCTGGTGGTTAATCCAAGGTCGTGTCCATGGCATCATTCCCTGAGACTGAAGAACTGCGCACTCGAGCAAAAACACACATCAGCACTGGTATTCAAAAAAGAAGGAAAGAAACGCACTCATCCCAATGAAGTTCCTCAAACGATCACTTCTTCTGAAAGCAGACTACTTTGGATCAACCACAGTGGCTCAGAATACTTGTTTTTTTTGCTAAATGATAAGTGGCACTAGTTGAGAAAGCCCAGGTGTAATTATGGAAGCGGACATTTCTCAACCTAACCTAGATTCTATTCGCACATAGCCCAACACCTCTGGCTACAGGGATAAGAGGAAGCCAGAACAGACAAGAATCAACACAGGATCTATGGTGTGTGTGTGTGTGAAGAGTTGGGACAGAATAGAAGATAATAAAAGATTTGCAGGTAAATTGCTACTCAGCATATGATGATCACAGAAACTCTTAAAAAACATCCGCATTTACAAAAAGTGTGTTAAAGATAAAAAGAAGAGAGAGAGGAAACCCCCCGTAAAGAAAAAAACTCCTCAGAATAGCAGAGCTTTCAAGGTCAAAATATAATAAAATCATTATCTCTTTCAATTAATAAATACATCATTCAAAATCCATAAAAATAACACCTAAAAAAAAAAAATCAACATCACAGATAAAAACGAGAAATAAATTAAGCAGGATATCGTGCGAGTCATTGTCGTCTTGAACGACTCGTAATTCCTATTTCAAACAAATTCAGAGAGGCAGCACTTTGAGCGACTCGCCTTTTAGCCACAAATGCTCTTAAACGCAGACGGATCAGTCCGTCCAATTATCCAACAGCGTAGTGCAGATTTGAGTTTCTCTTGCACTAAAAGTCTATCAGGGGAAGAACGCACCAAAGTGCTGCCTCTCACTCTTTCCACTCCTCAAAGTCATTATTGCTGGTGTGATTGAGATGATTGGGGGGGGGGGGGGACAAGGGACAAGCATGAGTGGAGAAAAGTACAAACAATGAGCACCATTTTGAAATTTCTCTTCTCCTTAGCACCTCGTGTCCCCCCCCAGGGCCAGAGGGAAAAATACCCTGCTGAGAGATACGGCTCTGTTTTCAGCTGCTCCTCCATCCTGTTCAGTCTGTCGCAGACAGCCGTGAAGCAAGTGACGGGAGAAGGGGCGGAGGGGATACTAGCGACTGTGACGCAGGTGATCTTGGCATCAGAAGCAGGAGATGTCTTGTTGTTTTGTTTGGTAGACGTCACCGTTTGGCCATTAAAACAAAGAAAAAGCCCCGCGGGAGCTTCAGTCCACCTTTCCCTGCAGCAGGACACTTCCTAACATGCTCGTCCTCTCCGCTTCCCGTAGCTCCCTTCGGTTTTTGTTCTTAGTGTGCTTGTGGTGAAGTCGTGCACTTGCGTATTTCAAATCCAATACCCTGTGTCTCCTAAGCATGCACAGTGAGCGTGTTTTACGTGTCTCCGGGCAGTGTGTTCTTTTTTTAAATTTTTCTTTCCCTCCCGTTTCTACAGCACAAAAGTGTCTGGTAACAAAAACACAGAAGTTTCCTCTTTTTTTTCTTCTTCAAGAATACATCCCCAATGATGCTTTAGTCTCTGAAGACCTGGAGTGTTACACAAAGACTCGGTTGTGTCTGTTGAGTTTCAGGATCTTCCCCAGCCTCTGCTTGGCTGTGGCCATTCCTTTTTTGGGCCGTTTGCCTAAAAACAAACAAACAACCAAAGCAAAAGGAGACCACGTGTTAATGAGTGTAATTAATTTGAAGGGAACGGCATCATCTGTTTGTGCGCTGGAGTTTTTAAGAAGACATGAAATCCTGCTTATACGTGTTAAACTCGGATTTAAGCCGAGCACAGACAATTTGACTTCCAAACCTTTCGTGGCCTGATTGCTGATAGGTGGGGGGTTGGGGGCGTGCCTCTTGGAGGGGTGCAGCGGCGGAGACATTGCGGGGTCACAGTACTGGTAGTCCGTCTCTGGGCTGCTGCCGTGGCTTCGTCTGAGGGGGCTGGGGAGCCCCTGATTGTCCCAGGCCTCGCTGCTGTTGCCCTGGCTGTCGATCGGGCTCTTTTCCCCCTGCAGCCGGTGCTGGTGCTGCGCCACCTCCCGCTGCTCCAGTGGCAAGCAGTGGCTGGGGCTGGACCACCAGTGGTCCTGAGACGACACTACCTTCTCCGGCTTGGAAGAGCAAAGCAGACCAGCCATAGACAGCATCCCCTGAATGGCCTCTTCTGTGCTGGGTGAGGTAGGACGTTCTCTGCAGGAAGCAGACGGGACATGAGTACTCACTAAATAAACGTTTGAGCTTTCAGGGGTGGCCTGATGGAAATCAATTGGCCCACGTTTCTCACCGTTTGAGTGGCTTGTGTTGGTGCCTGAGTTTCTCGCCAGACTGGTCCAGCTCTATGGTGTGCCCTGAGCCTTTCTGCTGAGATGAGCCCCTCTCCTCCTCCTCCTGGGAACTTTCCGAATCCTCGTCAGAAGAGGAGGAGGATGACGACGACGATGACGATGACGATTTGCGCTACAATGGCAAAGCGATGTGAAACATCAGTACTCGCAGCGTAAAAAGTCAGCATAAAAGTTCCATGGATGTTGAGTATCTGTGTGGGTTCCTGATGTACCTTCTGTACCTGCACGTGGCCTTGCTGTTACTGTGCCGGAGTGATTGATGTATTTCATGTCCTGTATGTGTAGCTTTTTTAAAATCTCTTGTATGCTTCTGCTGTGCATTTTTAATTAGTTCCAAACAATGTAGAGTAATTATGTGCCGTAATATCTCTTTTTAGTATTGCTCTGAATGATTATGAACTATTTCAAATTACTTTTACCATGACTAAAACATTTAGCTTCAAACATGGACTGAAGTGCCAACACTGATACTCTCACGGGGTTATAATCCAGCTCCAAACAACCAAATTCATCTCAGTGCGTTTGGTTTCTACACTGCAGCATTGAATGCTGTTAAATAGCTCAGTATTGACTGTGCTGTGCGATGCTGCACATCAGTTACCTCTGTGGGAGAGTCACTGTCTGACTCCACGTCTGACACACTGGACTGTCCTGAGACGTCTTCCCTGAGTTCAGTCTTCACCCTCTCCAGACCCCCTGGGAAACACAAGAACGCGCCGTGAGCTCCAGACGTCCACATAAACACGCTTCATTTCAATTTCTCTGCTAAAAGATGGGTTTAATAATAATAATAATAATAAATAGCAGCCGGTGATGACTTACTGAGGAGTAATGGTTTCTCGAATGTGCTGTGCTGCTGCTCTCGACTGTCCTGCGTCCTCTCCGACTTCACATCCACACAACTCTTTGGTGGGTCTTGGTCATCAGATGACCGTTCACCCTCCGTCTTTACCGGGCTGCTGGCTGGCCGCCTCATATCTCTGCACACACAAAGATACATGTTTGAATGGTGGTAGGGGTGGGGGTAATATATATTGCTATGTGCGACCAAAGAGAAGGGAGCTCTCACCTGATGATTCTGCCGTTGACCAGCAGCAGCCGGAGGTGGTTGTCATCTAAAGACTCCGCAGCAGCTGATGCAGTTGACACTTTGTTGAGCTTCCCGTGAACCTTGGCACAGAACGCCGCATCCTAAGTAGCAGAGACCAGCATCAGTTAACAAACATATCCTATTACATCATTTGTATTTTTTTGTTTCATAGCAATACAACATTATTTTTATTTTATTATTTTTTTGCAGTTTGAGAAAAGCAGATTTTGAGATTTGCTTGTTAGCTCACCTCCTCGAGGGGCCCCACCTCCAGCCTCTTGAGCACCTCCCTGGTGTGCTGCTCTAAGATGTCCAGGTTGGAGGGCACTTTGGGGGCCTGGCGCTGCTGCTCCCTCAGCCGCCTGGCGGCCCTCCTCGCCCGCCGGACCTGGCTAAGCCTCTCCAGTGTGGAGCGAGTGGCCGGGCAGCCATTTGATCCAGATAGTACTCCACACCCAGTTCCCTGAGATTTCACTGGCTTGCTACCACTGACTGGTTCCTCCTATTGATGGAAATAACAAAGAACACATCATGGAGTCAAGTTTCTACCGCGTCTAAGTCGGTAATTTACAGGTTCTAAATGCTGCCCACATTTAAACCACCTTTTGAATAGTTTTCTGTTTAACATTTGCGATATACACTACCGTTCAAAAGTTTGGGGTCACATTGAAATGTCCTTATTTTTGAAGGAAAAGCACTGTACTTTTCAATGAAGATGACTTTAAACTAGTCTTAACTTTAAAGAAATACAC
>JAVQJL010091552.1:0-13975 GCA_036024295.1 Nannoperca obscura
AAAATAAGGACATTTCAATGTGACCCCAAACTTTTGAACGGTAGTGTATATATATATATATATATATATATATATAGAGAGAGAGAGAGAGAGAGAGAGAGAGAGAGAGAGAGAGAGAGAGAGAGAGAGTGTGTGAGAGTGTGCGTTTGGGTAGATATGTGCACTGTACGTGTGTGTGTGTGTGTGTGTGTGTGTGTGTGTGCGTAGTAATGAGCATGGCACTTGGCCGGGGCACGGCCCGCTGTGTATGCCTGTCTGCATGTCCACACAGCAGCCCACCAGGCCCGTGTATTGATCAGTTAGCTTGGCCTAATAGGAGAAGAGGAGCCTGACCTGGGAAAGTCAATATGGAGAAAAAGAGACATATCCTCCTCCTTCTGTCCTGAGAGAGAAGTGAGAGAGAGAGAGACAGAGAGGGAGGGAGAAAAAGAAAAGAGAGAGTTGAGAGATAGAGACAGAGATAGAAAGTAATGTGCATCTTCTATTGTCCTTGCAAAGAAAAAATTGGTAAGGGAAGACTCGGGAGACTGTCAGGAAAACAGCTGGACAATAGAAAAACAAGTAAAGCCATGAGGAAAATAATACTGTAACAATAATGAACCTCCAGTCTCCTAAGCCTAAATATCTTATCACTTTTGTTAACAAAGAAAAGTTTGGAGTTTTGAATTAGAAGTTACACTGAGGGACACCGCCAGAGTGTGAAATAAGTTAAGTTCCAACCTTTCCCAAATGAGAATCAGGATATTCTGTCAAAGCTTCTTTCTTACCTAACTAACTTTTGACTGCTTTTGGCAAAGGAAAACAGCACTCAAGTTAACTCAAGTGTAAAAAACTCTGCAGGAGATTATGCTAAGGGAAAATAATTAAAAAATTGGAGGGAGATAGAAAATAAAAAACTGACACCCACTCACACATCAATACATCGATAGATCAGTGTGTGTGTTCTGTGCACCATTTCAGCAGAAATATATAAATAAATATGTAGATAAACAAAAAACCAGAGGAAATGGAAAAGTAGATAAAAGACTTAGGTTTCACCATGCATACGCACACATTTACACACATACACACACACACACCTGGCTGAGTGATGCTACCCTGGAGGGTGGCTTCAATCTGATGTGTTTAATGTTGACGCTGGTGGCAAGAAACACACACACTCACCCGCTGTTTCAACCTGCCTGTCATTTCATTTCATGAGACCTGATTTACTCATTTCATTTATTTCATTTTTTTTTTTTTATTATATGTGCAGCCATTTAAAACGCTCAAGGTGTGATGCAAATCCCCGCGTCTCTGACAGCAAGTACGCTGACTGAGGATCCATCACGCCCTTCAGTGCCTTTCGCAGGAATGGCAATGAAACCCTGTACAGCCACAAACTCAACTGTGCCACATTGTGCCAGACTACCAATTCCTGCTTGGCTGGGTGATTTAATTGGCTGCACTGCAGGCTGTCAAACTACTGACTGGTTACTTCCAACCGTATTTGGATGTGTTCTTACTTTTCATATGACAGCTTCTGAAAAAAGCTAAAATTGACTGTGATATTATTCCTGTGTTTGGAAATCTGTTGATTTTTTTTGTGTAATCACACTAAACATTACAATGTCAACTTCCAGGATATCTATTAGCTGTGCTGCATGGGTGTTACATTAGATCAATTTGATTTCAATGTTTTCAATAGTTTTCACAAACAAAAAAGCAGTGTGTCTCTTTTTATCCCACTTATCCCACTTCTCATTGCTGCTCAGCTGCTAAAGGCACTTACTATACAGCCACAGCAAAACATAATGAACATTAACTAGCTTCAGTAAGGGATTGAGGTTACTGGAACTCAAGTCATTTTCATATCAAATCTCTCCCCGGTCTGGTGAGTCCAGGTGTCTATCTAGGTGAAATAAGTACATATGTATAAGCATGAAGATTTTGATTCAGAAAATGCTTCTTTCATTAGTTTTGTCAAAATGTGTGGAACTTTAGATAAAAATCTGTATTTCCAAAAAGGTCTAAAGTAGAAACAGAACAAGTCTTTAGGGGCCTTGGAGCACTGCATGGTGGGACATATCATATGGGGATTTGCATATTGCCATGGGGACAGTGGTGTTGCAGCAACTCCCTTAGGAGCTCAACCTCCCTAAGGATAGACAGAGTCCCTGAGGCCAACTTTGTTACCTTTCTCTACACTGGGAGACCTGTGTGTGTAAGCGTGTATGGTTGATTCATGAAGTTATTATAAAGAAGTTGTTAGTTATTTGAGTCAAGAGTAAACTTTTCCTGAGATAAAAAGCCCTTTTGATGAGTAGGGAAGCTAAGTAACTAATAAGCATTAGAAGTCAGCCATACAGCATGTCTGGCTGTACATACCTGTGTGGGACGTGAGTAGCAGGTCCAACAAGCTCATCCAGCAACAAAGTCCTCAGATCAACCTCAGACACCTGGGAGAGATGAAAAATGACATCCAGATTATTTAGTCTGGTGGGGCATGAGGAGATTGTGTTCCGTGCACCTTGAAGTGAATGTTAATGACAAAGTATAGAGTACATTATAAGTAGCTTAAGTTACATTGCATCATGATATGGCCTTTAAAGGGACAAAACTATACTGTATTTGCTTTTCTGAAATATAACTATTTCTGACATGTTCAAAGAGAGTTAAATGTTCACCCTAACACAACTTTGACTTCTATTTTTTAATTAGACACTGCTCAATAAAGGAAAATAATTTGGCAGAATGTGATTTTCTTAAGTGTTGTAAACTGTGATGAAGTACAATACACATGAATAGAGGTGTGAATTGTGTGTCACCCCTGACTAATTGTTTAGCATTTGCATGTTGATGACACGATGATAGTGCCATTGGGGAAAAGGACAACAAAGTTAAAAAAACACGTACAACTGAAAAAACAATTGTCAAAAAAAAAAAAATGTCTCTGTGCTTTGCTTGTTTTCAAAATGAGGCCAACTTCACAAAAAACACGAAAATCGAATCAAAAAGCAGACAAAATCAAACATAGAAGAAGGAATCAAAGATTACATTTGAAATATGATTACTTTAAATACTTATTACCTTGGATTGACAATTTTCTCTTTAGTGATTTAGAAATATGTATATTTGACACAATAGTGGCACAGGAAGTCACTTGCTCTGAAAGAAGGACATTGACATTTGTAGTACACGCTGACACAAACACACGGCCCTCTGTTCATTCTCAGATACAGTACAACTCCTTGGACTCAAATAACCCCTGCCAATACCCTGGCCGCCCGCCTCTCTCTGTCTCTTTTAGTGACTGAACATTGGTCTGTGGAGTGCATGTGGGAAATATGGGTCAGCATTGTTATTGTGAGGTCAATTCATGCTGTATCTGTACAAAAAGAGAACATAAAAGAAAAATACAAATTAACCTAGCCCAAAAGAGAGGTAAACAGCTACGGTGGCCTGGCTTTTTCATCACACAGGGCGAAATGAGAAGGGGGATGGACAAGGAGTTGAAAAGAGAAAAAAGGGGATGCAAGTATAGAGAAAGAGAGAGAAAGTCAGGAACGGGGCTCGGGAGAAAGAGAGAGACCCGGCAGTACTGGTGAAATATCGGTCACTCTATCGCTGTGGTGACAGAGGTCACTCTGGGAAAAAGAAATCAATGCTGACAGCAATGACTCACAGGTCAAAACATAGACCTGTGTGTGTGTGTGTGTGTGTGTGTGTGTGCGCGTGTGTTTCAATTATGCATATGCTAGTGTTAAGTATGTGTATTTGTGTAACCAAAATATACACACCAGAACACACAAAAGCATCCAAAACAGAAGCTGGTGTAGAAATAAAGTACCAAACAACATACATAAAGACACAATTACTCTGCACACAGAAAAGACACATGATATTTTATCCCCCAATTATAAAACATTCATATTCCGATGCATCTGCAATGTGACAATGAGAAGACCTGGCGCACGTAGAGGTCAGTGGCTAATATAGGTAGGCTGTGTGTGTTTGGGAGTGTCAATATATATGTGTGTATGCCTTATATACCCTTGGGTTAGCAGGAGTTACGACCTGCTTACATTATTAAGGTGAGTAGTAGGCTGCGTTATGTATGCCTAAACAGCCAGTCCATTCATTACAGATGCAATCCCCTAAGTACATGAATAAGCACATGGCCTACTCCCTCTCTCTCTCTGCCTCTCTGAACTGTAAAGGAGACAAAATATTGGTGTGATGCAGATTGCTTTAGATAAATCAGAACAGGAGCAAATTAATAACAAGGAATAAAACAACATTAGCTGATTAAGTATGTATGGCAGAGTGGCAGCTGTAATTTACAGGCAGTTGGGCTGGGTGTCCGGAATAAGGTCTCATTACGGATCACAGTGTTTGTGTGTGTGTGTGTGTGTGTGTGTGTGTGTGTGTGTGTGTGTGTTTGTGTGCACGTGCGTGCATGTGTGTTTGTCCATCCCGTTAGTAATCCTTCACCAGTGGTCTCAGCTTTATGAAAAGGCCTGCAATCTATGATAACGAGCCCTGTGAAGGTTATGACTACGGTAAACTTGTTTGTTAGAGGGAGGACTAATGTGTATATCTGTGTGTGTGTGTGTGTGTGTGTTTGTGTGCAATACTATACCATTAAAGAGTAGTAGTAGTAGTAGTAGTGAGGAAATACACTATTGAAGTAATGGTCAAAATCAGCATCAGAGTGAATGAGTGAGAAAAAAAGAAGTACGAAGAGTGAGAAAAACAGAGAGCGCATTACATGGATGTTGCATCACATCACTTCGTTTTCTCGCTCTGTTTTAAGACAAACAGAACAGGCATATGCAATACATTCTTATAGAGGGTGCTCTGTCTATAACAAGCAGCACGTTACTTCCAAAGTGATCACATCTCAGTCTCCAGTAGGGGAAGCAAGGATGTGGAAAACAGTCAAACAAAACCTGTCTATGGCTCTGCTCACTGTTAAGACATCTGAGGCAGCAGCAGTGATAGCAGTAGAACTACTTGTAGTCAGAGTAGGACTGGTAATATCAAAAGTCGAAATGGTAGCAGTTCTTCTACAGATAATTTATCATGGCAACAGTCATTCACGGAATTGTTTACTTTCTCTCCTCCACTGTCACTGTTCTCTTTCTTTTCCCCTCCGTTTCGATTCTTTTGTTTCCAGCCTCCAACCTCTTTCACATTCTCTTGTCTCCTCCTGTCTCATCCACTTGCCCCTCACCCACTCCTCCTTGTCCCTGCTCTTTTTTTTTCTTCCCCACCTCTCTTTCGCTTTTCTTGTTTCTTTTCCATCTGAAAATAGCCCTCCATTTACGCAATCATTCAATTTTTCCACTCCCCTCCATTCCTTTTGTCTGGAGCTAGGTCAACTGAAAGCAATGAAGGAGAAAAAACAAAAGCAGGAACGTGTGTGTGTGTGTGTGTGTGAGTCACCAGATCACAACAGAAAGCGAGGAATGAAAAAATAAAATCAGATAATGCAACTTGGCGAGGAAGGAACACGCCAGCATCTTCTTCTACGATGTCAAAGCTTGCATGTTTAGAGCGAGTGTGTACTAAAAATGTGGACTTTCATTTTGTCCAGCGTGAGCTTGATGTAAGTGTAAAGTGATGCAACTCTGATGATAGCCTACAGGAGAAACACACGCATCTGCTGCCTTACATTAAGGGCTTTTTTGTGTGCCATACTGAAAAGATACTGTCTGCATGGCATCAGAATACACTCGATGAACCTATATATAAATATACAGTAAATATTCTATACATTCTGACCATTTCTTATGACATCTTCTGAAAATATATCTGTCCTATCTGTGCAATCTGCAGAGCGGGAGTCGTATTTACAACAGTGACGCAAGACTTGACTGTAAGATGACTCAAGTGGTCACAAAGTGATCATGTTTTAAATTCTACTGGCAGCTGCTTTAAACGATAATATTTCCCTACCACACCGATTCATTGCAGAATGATTGGGAGAATGTATATAAACCTTACTTATAACCTAGGGAGGTGATAGCAAATTCACAATGGCAGATGACTGCCTCGTTTATAGATTATGCAAAACATTTGAACAATAAACTCTTTTTATGAACCTGACCTCTGTCTACTGGAAGAAGAAGCAAATGGTGTACTACAGTGCTTTAATGTTGCTCCACAGCTAGTGTCAGTCCAGAAGATATTGCACAAAATGCTAAAGCATCAGTATGGACCGTAGCAGGGCTGCAAACAACTTTAACTTTATTAGCTTTATTATTGATTGATCTGTTCCTATTTTTGCAATTCATCGATTAATTATTCGACTCATCTTCGAATAGCTTGTTTTAGCTGGCCAAAAGTCCATGTTTGATATTAATTTTACATTGAAAGCAGCAAATCCTCACATTTGAAGAGGTGGAACCAGCACATTTTTATTTGATAAGTGATTTGAATTAGAAATTGTTTAATTAAAAATGCTGAATCCACTTATCAGTGAACTGACTAATCGTTTCAGCACTACATTGTAGCAAATCACATTCATACCAAACACAGTAGGTGCTTTTCATTATTGTGTTGTCCAGTTATAAAAGTTCTGTCAGCTAAACTTTCGTGTCGTTCTTTAAAAAAAAATGAAATAAAATAATTAGCATACAGGTTAGGGAGCCACAGTCACCCTGGTGTATCAGATGGACTAGTTACAGTTCCATCCTGTGGCTGATATATTAACAAAGGTTTACAAGGGCAGAGCACTACATATGTAAGTTTGGCCTTATGGCTGACCTTACAATGCACTTAGTATCCTGTACAGGGAGTAATGCTGCAGCCACTCCTACAAACCATTTATTCCAGCTAACGACCGTCAAGCACTCATAAATCAGCATTAGGAACCTCTTTCGTCCTCTCTCTCTCTCTCGTTTAGTATCCCCTCTCTTTGGCTCCAGCCTTTCCTCTGAAATGTTCTGTCTCTTTCTCTCGTGCTTTCTTGTCTTCACCCTTGTCCGCTCATTTTTACATTTTACCACTTAGATTGTACCATCATTAAACATGCAACTCTTGTCATCCCACTTACTTGGGACTTTGACTGTTTGTACGTTACTGTTTGTCCATCTTATCCTATTTCTGCACGTCAATCTTTCTTTTCAAAAACTGCTTCCTCTTCCTGTCTGTCCCCGTCTGTGAGTATATCTCTCTTGCTTTTCTTCCTCTCGCTCCTCACCTTTTTCCACCCTCCCTGTTGTTTATGTATTGTTCCTCTAACCTCCTGCCATCCATCCTCTCTTACCCTTTCTTTCTGAAAATTCCTTTCCCTGCTGATAGAGACAGCATCCCTGAAATGTCTAACCTGGTATTGGCACCTCTATTGATTTTAATTAAGCTAATTAGTTCATTATTTGAAGGATCAAACAGGGGCAGCCATTACTGCTTAGAGAGACTAGGGGGTTTGAGGGGGTCGGGGGAAGGGTGGGGGCAGTGAAGTTAATATGGTAATGAAGACGATCAATTATCACTCACAGCAAAGTCATTAACAACAGCATTAGCATAGTCAACCGTCGCAACCCCCTGACCTCCCCTGCTCTCTCTTTCGCACTCTCACTCCGGCTCTCCCTTCAAGCAGCTGCTGCACAAGCAAATATATATGTGTGTGTGTGTGTGTGTGTGTGTTGGGGGGGATAAAGGTCACACAGTTCAGAGACTGTTTTTAATGCAGACCTGAATTGAGTTTCCACCTTCTTTCATTGACTTGATCAGTCACTGCAGGCTCAGCCAGGTTTGGAGCAATCATTTAATCAGTTATAGCAGAAATAATATATCAATAATGCTATTAGAATTCACTGAATATTGAGTATACACATTTTTGGGGGGCACCGGTTGGAAAGCTCATCTTAATGCATCTGTATGTGTGGTTGAGAAGCCAACCAACTGTATGAATTCAAAATGTCGTGGTCGTTGTGAAAAGAAGTTCCTCTTTTGGTTATCAAGACGTTTTATTCCAACAGCTATGCCATAACTTACAGCCTTCATCTTTTATGTACTGTTTTGTTGAACTACAGTCACAAGCAAAATGGGTCGTAAGAGTGCTCCTATGCAGGGTGCTCCACATGACAGGAAAAATGATGTTCTCATTAGCACGGATTAAGTCATGAGGCCAATTTTCTCATTTGGTTACTGGGCATTAAGATTTTAATAGCCCCTGTTCTGTCGTTTATGGGGAATGTCATAAATAGTCACTTTTTGAATCACACAAGAAATCGGAGACTCTCGTCACAGCTGGAGACATTCCCGGCATTCAGTTAGCAGATTTGTAGTCGACACTTGTTGTAACCTATTGGTTTCTTCTCAGATACAAATAAGACAAAAGAAAATGAGGTCTTCTTTTTTAACCCTGTCTTTTATAAACAAGGAAAGGTAACAAGCATAGCAAATGTGATACTTCCAATTTAAGCCACAGCACACCAGAATACCACACAGACAAAGAGTCTCATAAATGTGTTTACTAACATGTGGGTGTTTTGACTATACGCCTAGTATGGTAACAGTTTGAGAATTGTGTGGGAATGGTGAGATGACAGGATGAGTGGATCAAAGAGAGAGCCAGTGATCCCAAATTATCCCTACTGATCTGTTCTGATCTACACTGATCCCCCTCAGGCCTTCACAGTCCCTCATACTGCCCTGCAGGCCAGCGGCTAAACTCTGGGAATTAAAAAAAATCTACTCAACACACAAACACAAACCAAAAAATGTTTTTAAAAAAATGCTAATACATACAAAGACACTATCCACTATGGGCACAAAAAACACAACAATATACAGACATGAAGAACCAAGAGATAACAGGGAGGAAAGAATAAGACTCAATCAAGGTTGTGAATGGGTCCACTATGCTGGATTAACTGTGCAACGGAGTTCAAGTGTGACCTCAGACCTCTCGTCTCAGAGCACAGAGCACACACACTTTGCTCCAGGGTTGTCCTCGGTTGACTCATGTCCTAAATAGGTAATTGAGAGAAACTATATTATTAGCCAAGTGACTCAACAACAATAAGAAAAATACATACAATTATATAAAATCCATAAAATATTTTCATGTCTGCTCTCTCCTCTGCCTTCTTAATGTTTACAAGACGAAAGTTTAATGGTGAAAGAAATGTTGATGTAATCTGTTGATCTGATAGACAAAATGTCAAAACTCTTGGACAAACTTTATTTCTAGAGAAAAAGACGTCAACTACAGACCAATCAACCTTCTTACCATGTGCAGCCTGCTGTTAGTGGGGCAAATGATGACATGAAGTGACATATTAAGATTGAGCATGGTGATTTATGTTTTCCTAATTATACATATCAGATTAAAGGCGAGTGCTTTATTCATCCCCCAACTTTCATTGAAACCCTAAATTGGCAACCATCTGGCCAACAAAAGTGTCTTAAAGCGAGATACTGAATCCCTGCCAACTCAAGAAGTTGTTCTGTAGCTGCCCTTGTGCCTTTGACTTGCTGGAATAACGCAAGTGGAAAAAAATATTTCTACAGAGATCAATAAAGTACCAGTTTTATTGCATTATATGATTACTAATACATGAACTGCCAAAATGACTCTCCAATGAGAGTGTAAGCCAGAAGATTGAAGGAAATGATCTAGAAAAAAACTTTCCCAAAAACTCGTCAGCACTCATAATAATGCTTTTTAGTATAACCAAAGGACACAAAGAAAGTTCAGCACTTTCCGTAAATGTTTTCACTAGCTGGAAAGCTAGCTAACTATAGAAACCGATACTGGCAAGAGCACCACAAGGACTGCAAGTCTACATCCTAACACTAATCCAGATTCTCTGTAGAATAGTGTCACATTGGCTATAGCCATATAATCAAACGTATATATAGCCTAATATATAACAGTAGATCAGTTATTTTAAATGAGTCCCTATAGCTGTCAGGACTTCCATATTGAACTGAACTTCCACATACTGAAGGTATTATCCTGTAACCACCTAAGGGATACTTCACGTCAAAACCGGTCTTCAGTATTATTCTACAAGTACTGTTTAATTTAGTTTTGTATTGTATGTGGGAAACAAGATGATGCTATATCCGTCTGCCTATGGATGATAAATAGACAACAGGCTAATTGGAACAGTCTAGAAGAGACAATACAAGCATGGATTTCATGATATTATGACCACAAAACAAACTCTGTTTAGTGTCCATTACAGTTCAACCCTATTGTGCATCAACAAGACCTTACACTACGATTCAATCAGACGTTAGCCAAGCTCCTATTACAGAGCTCATTGCATCGTTTACATGGTGGAACGGTCCATAAGTAGCTCTAAATGCTCTTCATTTGATTGGATTTTACATTATGGACATCAGAACAGAAACACACTGTTGTCCCCTGGCTATCCTAATAGACTGTTGAGTGAGGCAGTCCATTTGTTTGCATTTGTTTACCAATCTAGACCTCGAAAACATATAAAGTAACATAAACAGACAGTGAGAGCATCATTTAAGACGGGTGAAAATGGAGGTTCAAAGGCTCAAATGGGTCAATAGCAAACTGTTACGTACCGCTTGCTGTGTTTCTTAAGCTGCCAAAGAAGCTGTCGTTGTCACAAATAATAAAAAAAGTGTGCAGCTGACTGAAGTGAAGGACTGTTGGCAACGAAGACAATGTCATTTGATCCGTTTTTCTTTGCCTTTTGCCCATTGGCTGTAATTGTACACTGAGCCAAAGAAATGAGTAAAGTAGCTAAAATTCCACTACTCATAATAACACATCTAACTAATCTTCTCACCACTCAGTAGGCATGTATTGTGCCATAGCTCGCAAAAACCTAAAAATTGTACCGCCGACTTAGTGAAGGCATGATCTTCAGATGCTGGTGTTTTTTGTTGCTGAAGCAATGCCATTGACAAAAATTATGTTTTAAATTAATGAAAGTTAAAAAAAATGGACAGCTTTGAATGTTAAGAAATACAAAGCATTGTATTACATTGACCTTTGTGACCAGTGTAGAGAGCATACAAAGCTAGGCCTCGGACCTTTTCCATAATAGCAGATAAGTACTTTGATGTACAATAAGCCATAATTACTTTTCTGTGTGCAAAATCCACTCAGAAGAGCGAATATTGATAGAAGCATGGCCATAACTGAAATGGAACAATACCTTAAGGTCACAACACCAACTGATGACAATGTCTTTATAGTGTTGATGCAATCTTGAGGGAAAAAAAGAAAAGAAAAAACACTTTGAAAGAGCATTTTTGCACTCGGCTTTCCACCTCTAGTCCACTAAAAATGAATGATAATTTGTAGTTTCCTCCAGAAAATGGTGGGGACCACAAACTATTAATAATTACAGAGGAACTTTCTCTGCTGGACTCCTTCTTCAGTTTACATGCAGCTTACCTTAAAGAGTTCTCTTATCTTTAACACCAGGTCTCAACAAAGGAATCTTGCCACTGTCCTTAAAAACAGAACACTGTTGCACTGCCCCATGCTCGTCCTAATTGCTTTTCTATATTGCCATTATTCTATATACCAATATTATTCTGTCTAAACAATGAGGGCTTTTCATGGACTTAACTGTTTTATTATTACCATATTACCATATTCAATGTGATCTCCACTGATTGGATTCTGTAAAGTCTAAGAGGCATGGCCTCGAGTAGTGTACACAAACAAAAGATCTTGGAGACAATGGTGCTGCATAATAGAAAAGAAAGCCATGAGTTGTTAGTCTCTGTCTTTCTCTGTCTCTCTTGTTTTCTCCCTTTTGAATAAATTCTTCCCACTGTTGTGTTTATATGTGCTTGATATTTGTATACAAATGCTATGAGTAGGCATTTCATTCTATTGACATATGCTGCTCCACTTATTACAGACAACTAAATAAATGTCCTTGGTTAAACAGGAAGGTAATATGAAAGTAAGTACATTTACCTGTATATATCCAACGGTTATAAGTTCACACCCAAAACGTTCATGTTGTATATCTTTGCTGGGTTTCCCCATGACAGCTGAACACAATTTTTCTTTTACTTTTTCTTTGAGCTTACGAGTATTACACGCTCTTCTTTCATACACACAAGGGGAGTCGTGGGTATCTTCACATTGTAGGTATCATGCTCCGAAATATACAGTGTATATATTACAATGCAAATGTCCAAACATGTGCTTTATGAAAAAGTCTTTCAAGATAATGTTATCTACATGTACAATAACATGTGTTGCCATTATGAGTATACTTTACGTTTACTCTTTATGTATTGAGACTGGCATAGGGTGTGTATTTTCTGCAGATGATTTTCCTAGATACCAGAGATCTGTTAAGGAAATAAATACCATAGCGTTTACTGTAAATGTGTTTAAAATACAGAAACATCAAAGAAAACAATGATACTGTATGTGGGCAAACTACTTCACTAGGCTGCTACGTGCTATAAAAACATCTATAAAACCTTACGTTCAAAATACGATCAGAGGTGTGTAGCTTCATTCCCCAACTGGAAACCTTGTTGTCAGCTTCCTTCTGCACATCCTCAATGGTCTGAACCAGCACCTGGTTCTGGTCTGTGAGGTCATTCACATAAGACCACAGGAAATTCACTTTCTTCTGCAAGAATAATAACACAGCAGGATCAAACAGTGGTTTATTTGTTTTAACAAGCTGACAGCAGAACCAAGCAGTTTTCTCTCTATAATACACATTGTTTTATTTTATTGAGTCAGTCAAATCAATGACAAACTAAAAATCCAGTTTAAAACGAGAGCAGTAAACATATAATTTGTGCATCAACAATGATGTACAACTTGGGTCACTCAGAAATAATATCCAGCGGTTTTGCCCAAGAATTACAATGATATAAAACCATTTTGTAGTAGCTTTGTATGCTTTAGGGATAACAATTACATTTTTATGAACACAATATTCGTAAGTATCTGCTGAATTTCCACTGGCATGTTTTTCTCATTTGTTTTCCCTACAATATCCACTCCTGGCAACTAAATGGTGATATATATATATATATATAATATTATGTTTAGAAAATAAAAAAGGAATAATAATAATAAAACTAATAAAACAAGAGAAAGATCATTGACAAACATAAAAAAACTATATCAAATGTTTAAAACACACTAAATTACAGCATGGCCAGAAACAAGTGCCTGTCTACAGTGTTGGGAGTCAAGCACTAAACCAATTCTTACTATGTAATAACATAGAATATCTCACTACCTCCTACACTGGGACAAGAGTTCTCAATAAACATAAATCACTATTGCAAATGAGTTGTAATAAGAACATAGTTCCTAAGAGACAGAGTTGCAAAGCCAGTATGTCATCTTCCCTGACCTATAAATGTAGTACTCCCTCTTGGCAAATCAGTGTTCTTGAAATTGACGGATAGAAGTGAGCAACATAATTTCGTCAAAGGGGTGTCAGATGTCACTTTGACGCACAACTGAATGAACAGAAAAATAGGCTTCCAATGATGGCCTCATAAGTGACACACAAGAGCTACCCAGACAAAGACAAGATAAGATAAGATAAAACTTTATTAGTCCCTCAATGGAGAAATTACAGGGCATACAGCAGGAACAGGATAAAAGAATCTCAAAATGTATGTTTTACTTTATTTATTTAACCCTCTGTCTTTAGGGAAGTCCCACTGAGATTAGGAATCTGATTTAACAGGGACATGGGCTGCAGGGTTAACAGTCTCGCAGGGCAGGTTGTGATTCTTTTACTTTGTGACAAAAACACACATCGAGCAGAAATTGTGGTGATGGTGAAATCTACTGCTGATGGCCACAGGCTCTCGCTCCACCGCAACACGTAGTCCATGCATTTACAACATGTGGAGTTGGACCCCCAAAGGAGATGTCATGGCCCAGAAACTGTGGGTTGTTCCTTCCTGTTTTATTTTGTAGTTTTGGGTCAGTTTCCTGTCTTTGTCTCGTTTCCCTCCCTTTTTTGATTAGTCACCTGTGTCTTGTCAG
>JAVQJL010091553.1:0-16097 GCA_036024295.1 Nannoperca obscura
CCCCCCCCCCCCCCCCCCCCCCCCCCCCACCCCCCCCCCCCCCACCCCCCCCCCCCCCCCCCACCACCCCCCCCCCCCCCGGCGGGCCCGCGCCCACCTGAGCATGCATAGGCCATGAGGCACCCAATTCATCATAGAGATAGCAAAGACAAACACATTTACACCAGTAGAAATTTTAAATGTTTCAGTCCACCTGACTTGCATGTTTGTAGGACACTGCTATTTTCTATAGTCTCACACTCCTCATACACTCCTCTGTGTATTTTATTATTATTATTCATGGTGTTCACATCAAAGTAATAGTTTCTTACAATAATTGATTTTTTTTATTGAAAACAATGTCCACAATGACTGATAAATGCATCCTCTTCTGTGTAATGATGTGTGTAACATAAGGAGAATTGATCTGCAACATTTCTCAGCAGCTACTTATTCAATTCAGTCTACCATACAGCAATGTGATGGGCTCAGTGGATTACACAAATAAGGCAAATACACAGGTGCTTTCATTTTGTGTTACATTCAGTTCAGCCAACCAGCACAAGTTTAGTTTCAATCTTGTTCCTGCTAATTCCTCTTGTATTTTTGGAAAGATCTATCTATGTTCATCAGGCATATTCATCTTCAAAATCATTGTCATCTCCAGATTTAGCTATTTGGCATTTATGTATTTTTAGTTGTAATTCTTGTGTCAAAAAAAGAGATGGGGAAATGTGTAGAGTCTGATGCTGCAATAGAGGGGAATGACTGAAGACAATTTTTTTTTCAACTGCACTCTTATCAACAGCGCTCTTATCGAGATCCTTCATCTAACTCAGCAGTGTGGTTTTGAATTAACCTCAAGTCAATATCATGGTCATCTATAATGCTGACAGAAGCAGACTTGTGAGTGTGACATTGGAAAGATAATCACCTCAAGAGGAACCGTGGTCGTCTGTAGCAAGAATGTTGCCTAACTGGTCAGAATGACCAAGTCACCTGCGGTATGAACCTGGGGTGAGATACACAAAGACAGACAGAATGTGACACCGAACGGTATAAGAATTATGATTTGTATTCGGTGGATACAGGATATCTCTTAGATGTTTTGCTATGAAGCAACCTCCCTTTTTATGGACTTCCCTTTCTCTCTTTCCCATGTTGTCTCCTCAGTGTTTAAACACTGAACATTGGCTTTATAAATAAACTTAACGGCAACACTACCTTCTTATTTCATCACATTTATTTCCGTTGTTAGTCACCTTTGCCATGTATATTCACATCCTTACCTTTATTGTAAAGGTATTGTATTTATGTAAGTTAACCCATGGTCATGGTTACTGCAATGCCTTGTTACAGAATACAACATTATCTTTGCCCCACGAATAATAGCTGTACATTTACATCTAGCTCAGGATGAGAACAAGCACTGTGTTATCAATATTATTCAGTGACTCCACCTTCCCATTTGCACAATCTGATTTATGAATGTAAAGCTATTAAATGAAGGAAAATGCCATTACTGATTCTAGTGAATTTCCACAGAACGCACAACATCACAACATGAGGAATTGCTATTTCAATAATCATACAACTGTGATTGCAGGGGATTTGGGTGGCTTAGTTTATCTTGGAATATACCTCATATTCACCAATCCTTAATCATTTTTTTCATCATCATTATTATATGAAAGGCAATGAATTAGATATATGCAGAAATCACCTCCACATACTTCCATATTTATACAGAGAAAACATTTCAAGGTGAATGATTAGTTAATGTCCTCTTTGCCCTGAACCATTATTGGTCTTGGTCTTTATATTTGTTCCTTTATCTGTGTGGCGAACTTATCAATAGAATAACGGCCAGCCCTGAGGTCCACTGAGGTTCAAATATCATTTATTTATCCTGGACACCTCGTAGTCTTACCAATTAATCATTACACTTTGACAATAGTGTACGTCAATGAAAAAACTAATTACGTAAGTAAGATTTCTCTCTCACACACACGCACAGACACACACTTACACACTGAGTTTAACTTTTTTTCATATAAAAAAATGACGAATGGTTATATTACCATACATTTATATGGTAATATTTGAGCCCCCTTTTCCTTTCTCTTCTTTGGTTGGGCTGACTGACACTTCAGCATCTACACAGCCAGGAAGCCAAACAAAGCTATTTTTATGGATGGATCACTATACAAGAGCTGCATGGGGAATCTGTGAGAATGCAATCCAAGTGTCATAGCCCCTCTGTAATCTCTCTCGTCTTCAGGAATTCATTTTCTTAGAAGCTTCACTTGAAAATGACATTCTGACACCATTTACATGGAAATCACTTTGCCTCTTCATCTGTAATAATGGCCTGTGTGCAGACAGGACCTCTCTGTGGGCTAGAGTATTAATGGACATAAACAGCAAAGAGAGGGAGGAAAGAAGGGATGAAAAGAAATAAAGAAAAGAAAGGACGAAAGATAAAAAGAAAGAAAGTGGATACTAAAACATGGGGTTATCAGGGTTAAAGTCAAGGTCAGAGTTTTGGGTATTAAGGGATGAAGAAGGGATGAAGACACTGAGGGAAAGCATAATGAGGGAAATTCCTATTTCTGCCGTTAAGCATGTGTATCCTTTACCTCTCACTCAGTCTCTACCTCTCTTGTTCTCACACACAAGAGAGAGATGTAAAGATTTTACTTGAAAGAAGAAATCCACCAGTAAAGTACACAGCTGAGTAGGTGCTGAGAGGAATGCATATAGGTTCCAGGATTGTGTTAGGTTGCAGTGAGAAATTCTTAAAAACAAGAATGTTTTTTTTTTCTTTTGGAAAGAGATTCAACTATCATTCATGCATGCTATATCTTGTAAGATAATTTCTTCTTAACATCAATCTTTTCTCTGTGGTGGTCATCACAAAGCAACCCAAAAATTTGAAAATGTATGGCAACTTCCTGTGTTTATGGAATTAAAATTGCATTATTTCAGTGCAATCTTAACAACTACATCTCTCAAGGTCCAAAAAGGCATGTAGGGAATTTGTTACAAACATACTGTATGTATCTCCACACACACTGCACAAACTTGTACTACTTGCACACTCTCACACCTCAGGCATAAATGCATGCACACACACATATTAATGAATGTGTGTGGTATGTGCATGATATGATAATGCATGTGAAAGTGGTTTCCACATGAAGACCATACGTCAACAATGATAAAATGATCATAGGTAACCCATATGAGATCCCTTGTAAAAATAAAATCATGATAAAATAACATAGCTGCATGTGTGCTATCATCATAAATTTCAACATTTTAAACTTTTTATGTTGAATTTCTGTGAGAAATGTGGGTAAAGTTAAATAATTAAGGTTATTTGATTGGATTAACACTGCCTCCACATGGCATTGCAGTAGCATTACTTTATAAAGAACACAACAACTGCCCAGTAATAAATCCCAAACTATGATTATTATTTCTTACATTGTGACTGATGAAAACTGATGAATTTTTTAAACAGGGCATACTATGACATAATACATACACTACTTAGCATTACATCCATCCAGCCTGCAAAACCAAAGTACAGTGGTACAGTTAATAAAATTCTAATTTTATTAAGGATACAGAGCAATGTGAATCCTTTGTGGTGCATAGTGAAATAAATGACTGTGATTTTGAGTGAATCTTTGCATTCAGCTGGCTGAAACACATCTGCACTTTGCAAATAATTTTGAGGCAAAATCAGTACATTAAGTACTGCAATGGAGGCTATTGAACCACACACTGGATTTATATGTGTGCTAATGTGTTATTTTCAGTTGCTGTGGAGTTTATCGCACCTCCCTTGTGAGATGAGGTGTTTTAAGGCACAATCACCAGGACAAACACATACACACACACACAAACACCTATCTATTTAGCAAATTGCAAATAAAGATGCAAGTCTTTCAAGTTTTTACAAAAGCTAACCGAGACCAAGACCTTGCAATACATTTTTTTTAAATTACAAGGAAATAAGGTTTTGCTAAAGAAAGAAACATTAGTTAGCATTGGCTTACCATTACAATGGGGTCCGAGTAGATTAGCTTAGTTTTGAGTTAGCATTAGCTTATTTAACAGTTATGATTAATGGTCTTTTTCCCCAAATGTATTAGCTGCGTGCACGCAGTAATATTGCTTCTTAAAATATAGATACATTTGTGAATGATAGACCCATAGCTGTCACAAACATGCAGTCTAGTCACAAGACAAAAATCTTTAAATATTGTTTGCTGACTTTGGATGTTGATGTGCTATACTGCAATTTTGTACAAAAATTAAAAAAAATGTATTTTCTCCTCGTCTCTTGAAGAGTCAATTTTATAAAGTTATTTTGAGTTATCACAATATTGCAAAAGCACAGACAACACTGGGATTCGTCTATGACAAATTGAGGATGATCACCAAGTTAGTCACGAAAAAAGCCACATTCAAGAGAAAATTTGCACTTTTTTGTGGTCTCTTAATGTGATCGTTACATGTAATTCCAATGTCTTCGAGCGCCAGTAAAGGCAGCATAATAGTCAGGCGTGCCATACGTCGTTGCTAAGTGGATAGGCCAAAAACATTACGTCATTACGTACAGCGGGACGTCTAGGAGAAGATAAACAAAAAGGAAGGAAGCCTTCGGCCATACAATCGCGGCAAAATCGGTTCAAAAATTTAGCTTGCAAGCTACAGTTAGCAACTACATGTGCCCTTTTATTGCATAGATAATTATTATTAGGCGTTCACAATCATGGACGAGGCAATAGTATTTCGTATGAGTGCTTTTTCCGAGCAAGGGGGGAGGAAATACATGGAGGATGTTGTCGAGATAAGAATCGAGTACGAGCCGACGCCGTCGCCAGTCGAAGATTATCCAAAGTCGCAGAGACATGGGGGACAGGGAAAAGCCGAGAGTGAACCTACCAAACAGACTGCAAATGAGACGCATGACCATAACGTTGCTGCCGAATCTGGCCCAGCCTCTGCAATGTGGGTAGAGAGTGTATCAAATGAGGACAACAACAGTGCACCGGCATCAGAGGAAAAAGTCGCAGAGCACGTAGTCGACACTCGGAAATCTGTGGCGTTTTTCGCAGTTTTTGACGGTCACGGAGGCCGAGAAGCAGCACATTTCGCAAGAGAGAATCTGTGGGATTTATTGAAAAGGCAGCGGGGGTTTTGGTCGAAAGATCACAGTGAAGTATGTGCTGCTCTTCGGAAAGGGTTCATCGCCTGTCACCATGCGATGTGGAAAGAGCTACGTAAGTCATCGAAGTTAAGCATTCTTGCATGTATATATCCTATGTATTTATGTCTTCTGCTGCTCATAATTCATGCTTCAACAGTCTCAGTAACGTCGGACAGCAAGCGCACAGATTTAACTGATGCATGTTTCCATCATAGCACTATAGATAGAAGTGGGTTATGGGTTTAAAGGATAAATTAAATATGTTGTGAAGTCTTTAACCCTAATCCTGTTAATCAAACTGGGTGCACTGCAATGCATGTACATCTGCAGAAAACACAGCATAGTCTACTCCTAATGTTGTTATTGTGGAGAAACGTGGCAGTAGTAAGCCTGACAAACTGAACCAGCTATATCAAAAACCCAACTGTGCTAATGTGAACAGATTCATTCAAAACTGGGGTAGGAACTCCTCATTCACAGACCTGAGACATGATGGAACTCAGGTCAAATGACGAAAGCAGAGAGGTCAAGAGACAACTGGAATGTCCACAACCACGGAGAAGCACACAGCAAACATACTAGATGAAAAATGAAAAAGAGGAATTGTGGAGAGAACGCTGTGTTGGTCAAACATGGTTAGGCTTTCTCTAAACGAATCCAAATATACTCAAGTAAGTCTGGTTTATGTGGTCGTCATGCTTTGTGAAACAGGCCTCTGATCGGTGGCTAGCAGAATCTGTCTTTATGTGGCCAAATTAAAAAATACAACAGCTCGTTTATGTTACTGAGCTCCTGAGGATGCCGTGAGACGCTCCAGTACAACTGAGCAGAGTACAGATACAGAGGATACAGGACCAATGAAATCCTCATGGTTGCTTTTAAGCTCATAGGCAGTATGTCTGCTGAAGTTCAACAGGTTCATAAGTGCACACTTGCCTCCAGCTCGCCTGCAGACTGAACTACAGTTTACTGTTTAATGTTTGTTTACGTGTGTGCTAACATGGCTTGTGGGAGACTGTTTTCAAGATGAGGAAAGGCTACCTGACCTTTGTAGATGTTATTAACAGCTTTGTGCCAGATGGAAAAGGCTTCTTAATTATCTTATTCCATAAATTCACTCTCGTCTTATGACTGCATTCACATTAGTCCAGTAAGATATTGCTACCTTCAATCTACCTTCTACTTATCTATGTACCATCATCATGAGTTGCTGCCAGTGATGCCTTTTGTTAAACGTTAGTTACTTTTGTCTTAAAGCTAAGAAAAGATATCACTTGATGAATTATAACTAGGTTTTCATAACGGACTATTTTAACAACAGTTTGGCATTGCGTTATTGTACTGATACTACCAACAGTGTTCGCGTACAAACTTTCACCATATTTGACCAGTGAGGAACATGAATCATTTTATTGTTTCCCTTACAGCGGAGTGGCCAAAGACTATTACCGGCCTGCCCAGTACATCAGGCACCACAGCCAGCGTGATTGTGATCCGCGGAGTTCACATGTATGTTGCCCATGTCGGGGATTCAGCAGTAGTGGTTGGAGTGAAAGAAAATGACTCTGATATCACGCTCCAGGCACTTGAAATAACACAGGACCATAAACCTGAACTTCCTAAAGAAAAAGAAAGGATTGAACGACTGGGTGGCAGGTGAGTTGGTGAACAGGACCTTTCAAGATTTTATTATACTATAAGGTCGGGTGCTATGTCGAATAGCCAGAGAATGTGACACGAAGGGCAGATATTTTCTTGCACATGTTCATTTCAACATTGCTGTGTTTTCTGTCAAGCTTAAAAACGTGCTTTTGTGTTGAAGTTTGTTATTTAGTTAGTTATTCTTGTAACTAAAGTGTAATGAAGAAATCTGGGGTGAACCGTGTTGTGTGGAAGAGGCCCAGACTGACCCACAACGGCCCAGTGAGAAGGAGTACAGTCATTGACCAGATCCCCTTCCTGGCTGTGGCCCGATCACTCGGTAAAGATGACACCTTGTTTGTCCGGATTAGTGTCCATAAAATGATCATGTATATTGGTATGGAATAGTTTTTATTGAAATATTCCTCTTAAAGTGATCATATCTTATTTTCTGCTGAAAGGTGACCTGTGGAGCTACGATTTCTACAGTGGGGAGTTTGTGGTTTCTCCTGAGCCCGATACCACCGTGATGACCCTCGACCCCAAGCGGCATCGCTACATCATCCTCGGCAGTGATGGACTGTGGAACATGATGCCGCCCAAGAATGCTGTCAATATGTGTTACAGTCATGACAAAATGGTGGTAAGTACTTGTACAGCTAATACATCTCAGCGGCTTCTTAGAGTAGTGTTTCACAATGAATCGTAGTGTAGAAAGTGACTTTTAGACTTAAAAAAGTGGAAACTGCTTATATTCCCCACAGTGATGAAATGCTTATATGGATGAAAAAGCTTGAGACCGAAGCATCTTGCGTACAGTGTTTATTTAGGGTCCTTTCAATTCTTGACTCCCATGGTACTTTGCGTCTGCTTCTGGCTGGCTACCTGAGGCTGGTGCTGCGTGCACATTGAAATCATGACGGGAAAAAGAAAAAAAAATTTCCTCAATGAAAAACGTAGTCCCCTCAAAGCTTAATATGACAAACTGCCAGACAATCCAGCCAACGAGATGCAGCAGCGAAACTCTGTGTTGCTCAGGCTACAGTAAATACTAAACCAGGGGCAGTCATTTGAAAAGAATGAATGTATTTTCAGGCTGACATAAAATTCAGAAAATAGCAAAGCAGTCCCTTTTTTTAATATTCATGTGATAAATATACAAATGTTAATTAGATGGTAATCTGCATTTGAAATACATTTTAAAAAATGTTTTAATTATAATTATCTGCTTATAGTGTTCAGTATTACCTGAACACACGTGATCACTAGAGGTGTCCACTGTAGTTGCAATATAAACATGATTTTTTTTTCTCTACTTCTAGGGTCCAAAGGGAATGTCTTGTGCTCGCCGGCTGGGATGCACAGCCCTCCTGTTTTGGAAAGAACGCATGCTCCGTGCAGACAACACAACAGTTATTGTCTTGGCCCTGCAGGAGAACGGGGGCCCACCTATCCCTATGCATCGAGATGAGATCGTTGTCGACATGGCTACTGGAATTGACCACGTTCCATACCCAGGAACTACCTATAACACCTGCGAGGTCCCAAAGGTTTGTTGCATCCTCTTGTTGTAACCTTGCAAATCATACAGCAAAATAACAGATATTTTCCAAAAACAGAGTCGGTCTGCTGGGGAAAGCACCTCAGAACCACTCTGACAATGGAAAAATACACTGAATATGTTTGTGTGTTTGTTTGTTGTTTGCTATTCACTGTATCGTCCCTTTATTTATTTATATATATATATATATTCCAGTCCATTTGTTATTGTCATTTTGTTTAATACTTTCACCAGTTGAAATAATGATGGTTTGTAGTCAACGTGGCTGTCGACTTAAGGTCATACCAGCAGTTTCTCTCAGTGGACTACTGGTTTCAACGAATCACTCTTTTGTTTTCGGGGCCAACAGGCGGAGCATGAGGATGACATGTTTTATGAAGAAGATGAGATATATGGAGAAGAACATGAGGGATGGCCATGCCTGGAGTGGTAGTGAGGTGACTGCTCAGTTATAAAAATGTCTCAAAAGTATCAGCAACATGACCCGTCAATGATTGAATTGATCTATTGGCTGAATAGCCGGGCTTATCTTGTTGAACCAGGTGGCAAAAGTTCAGCTATTTGGATGTAAAAATGAAAAACTTCCCTTACAGCTGGTTAGCATTGGTCAGCTACAGTGGTGTTGATATTGTACTTCTATAGGAGAGCTGTAGATCACTTTTTCTTTAAATGTCTTTCCTGGTTTTTACAAAGTCATTCGTGAAAGTGAGATAACCATTCAAAAACAGTGAAAGACTTTGTTAGATTAGATGGTTACCATCGTCAGAGCCACCTTAAACCTTCTTCCCACTTCAGCCAGTAAAAGGAGACAGTGAAATTGTTGGCTTATTAAATAAAATGGCCTGAACATATTCACTAATGCCCATCAGGACGCCTTATATTGCCCACGTACAGGAGCTAACATCTACTAAGAAATTACATCACAAGTTTTCAACTCAAGTTTCTGCCATTTAATGCAATAATTAGTCTCCAGTGCAGGTTGATCCTTTTTTTATTGTAAGTAACAGAACTGCAAATATAGTGAATTATTTTTAAACGATACTTTACAGTGCCAACACAAAGTACTGGATAATAAACCATTTATAGTTCCTTCTGTCCAGCCTTAATACATAACAAGTGAGAAGACAATAACGTTGTTGATGGTTTGCTTTTCATAAAAGGCTGTAGTATTGGATGAACAAATTACACAAAGAATATTTTATGTTTATGAATTATGTCCCCTCATTTAACTTTGATAAAAGACGGTATCTGAAGACTCTATATGTACTTTCCATATCTCTTAAGAGGAGAGGGAATTTCTTTGAAAGAAGATGATTTGTTTGATTTTCCTTATTTCACCTGTTTTGCCTCAATTGTACTTTTGAACCGACCCTTGTATTTTCTTTTTACAGTGAATAGATACAAGACAATAGATCATTGAGAATGCCTCTACCTCCCAAATCACCCAGCTTCAGCATTCATTGAAATCAAATCACATATCTGTATTTACTGCCTACATTCTCTGCAATCCACATTGTCACCTGTCCATGCAGCACACCTAAAACTCAACCACTTAAACACATCTTAATCCAATGTTGTTTATTTCCATTATTTTAGTCTTTGTCCATCTGTGTGTCTCTGTTAAATTTTAGATGAATGAATGGCAAGTTGTGTTTCTTTCCTTTTGTTCATGACCCCAAAAAAAGAAGACAAATTTGAATTGGCTTATTTTATTTGTATCAGTAATTGGACTGACTAAATTAGACTATGTTAAATTATTGGATTTAAATGTTATTGTTTGATCTGTTTCATTTCAGCAGAGTGATGCAGTGAATGCTTCCTCTCCATTCAAAGACAGTTCCACAACTCTGGAGCAGGCATTTGGGCTTTATGAAGCAGCCTTCTGTGGAACCGCACAGCTCTTACCTGATGTCATCTCTGTGAGGGCCACACTGCCCCCCTCAGGGGGTTCTGTGAATGTTTTCGAAAAGCAAGACTCCACAACCCAAATGGACTGTGCTACGTCTGCCCCTCCGTTAAAAAGGTCTCGCCGGTCACCGCACACACCCCCCGAACTTAGAGGTCCTCACCGCCGGCTTAGCAGGTCCTCCAACAAACGTGTCTCCCAGAAGACGCCTCATAGCAATGTACAAAATGAACAACCATGTCAAACTCGCGCTCAAAAGAGAGAAATAAGCTCCTCTGAGGAACGCAGTATCCTACCACAGCACCGCAACTCTGCCTTGTGTGTGTGCTGAATGGCGTCTCCTAGAAACAGTGAATTTGTCGTGAGACTAGACGGATACTCTGCATCGTGTCAACTTTGCTCATGTATTAGGTGTGCCACGGGACGATTCCTAGATGTATACTTTTTATATAAAGTCTTTGTTTTTGTAAATATGTGAGAAATATGAGATTGTAAATGTGTTGCTGTTTTGACCTATTTCTTGTTTCTTCCTGACCCCTTCTTAAATTGTAGTGTTTGCGGGAATTTAAAATTTTGGATCGGTTTAATCTACACACAATCTATTTTCATACTTATGAGATATAGTATAATAGTATATCCAAAAGAAGTATTTTGAAGAAGATGGATCACTGCAATCTGAGATTTAAAAGTTTTGACTTGGCAGTTGCCACCATGCCAGTTTTTCCTTAATTGGGGTTAATACCTCAGACCAGTTGTTAGAGGTATCTTTTATTGTTTAATGAAGGGGGCGGGGTGGGATGGAGTGGTTAGTTTACATCTCATGTTGTTGTATTTTGAGTTTTAAGTGCTGAGGGTATATTCAGTTGCAGTAAACCCTGATAGTGGTAACACTGCAGGGTGCAAAATAATGGGAAACAATGGACGTGATTATTGATTTTAAGTCTATATTATTTGTTTTGTGTCTTTACCAGTGGCTAATTATATACTGTCATGACAATTGCTACTCAGCTAATTGGCGTATCTTATGCATTGCTTGTGAGGAGGTGTTAAAGAATAGGCACTAACACAATTTCAATAGGTCTTCCTCTTTGATCTTATATATTGTGCCCTTGTGTATGGTTTGTATCCATAACTTGTGTTTTAATCTGCACATAAAACACCTCATGGTGCGTATGTCGAATACAGGAAGTGCCCGATTCATTTTAATTTATATAAATATTAGTAGATTTCAAAGTGATCAGATCTCTAACTTGTGTTAATATGGCAGCTCGGTTTCTCTTCTAGTTAATTTGTTAGCCTTTTTTTATTTTATTTTTTTATATATACATAAAAGTGTCATGTCTGCCTTAGCACAAACAAGTCAAAGGTGCTATTCACATATGTGGGACCCAAACAGGTGAGAATCTCTAGAATATGTCGGTGTAAGTATGGCTGTGGCCCGGCCTCAACCATTTATCATGCGCCTTCAGTTCCACACCGATGTCATTTTACCAATAACACTGCAACATACTAAACCTACTCCTAAACCTGGTTGATGTTTTTAAGTCCTATTACATAGCAGTTTGTTGGTTTTGTACAGTGTGTCAATATGCAATACGAGTTTGTACAGTACATTATTATGCAAAGTAATTGGGTTTTCAGGAGTCTGGCATGCTCAGATCTACTCTGTATGTTGTGAAGTGTCCAGAGGTAATGGATGTTAATGAGCATGTGGTTTGTTTTTAACAATTACAATACTTGGGTCCGGCTTCTTGTCCACTGCAGCCAGTTTTCAGGACTAATTATGAGTTACATGCTTTGAAAGTGACTGGATATACAATGTCTGTGTTGTAATAAAGTTTTCATTTTCCAATTGGTGCAATCATGTCTGTTATGGTGTCTGTCGTTACAACAGAATCTAGGACAGTGTGTGGAACTGTTATTGTCACTATGATTAATGACTTCAGCACGTAACTTGTTTATCAACTTTATTAATAGCATCATAGTTACATCACCTTCAGCTACTGTGCAGCTTGAATGCAGATTGATACTTTTTATATTTATCAATTACGTTATGTTCCACTAGATGGCGATAATAGTAAGGGATTAGACAGTTTTGTCTCTACAGTAACTAGCGCCTTCAATATCTCATTGCACAGTGTTTTGTTAATCAGAAAAGCTAAGGTCTAGTATTTCAGTTCTACAGGTCTAGGTCAGAAACATATAGCAGTATGACTTGGCTTTTTTATATAAAATGTGATTAAAATATCTTAGTAATTAGGTGGGCTTCAATTTAAAAGGTTTGTGAATCAATCAATAGCTTATATGTTTATTTTTCTTTTTTAAAATGTTTGTTCAACAATGCATTGCATGAAACACATTTCAATTTCAGTCACAAACAAATCTTGTTTTTTTTCTTTTTCAACAAGTAAGTCAAGTCAAGATCAACTGCTGTTTCCAAGCTCAAATTTTAAGCCAACATAGAAGAGAAGTCCAAAAAGTGCTCTGATAAATGGAAAGTTAACATCTGCAGTTCCATTACAACTGAAAAAACTCCGCCTGCTGATGTGATAAGGCCAAAAGCTCCAGAACAAGCGAGTAAGCAGACCTTGAGTTGAGTTTTGCAGATGTTTTTCATTTCCATTACTCTAGACATGCAGCCAGTGATTAAGACAGGGCAAATGGGAAGCTTAAATGCACATTCAAATGACTAATGTATCATTCAACTATCTGAATATAGCTTCTTGAATAGAAGAAACGGTTTGACATTATAGTGGAATCATGCTAAAAAATAGTACCCAGTTTGTGGATGACATTTTTAGCAACACTTTATTGATTTTGATGTTATACAGATTGAAAGGAATGAGGCCACAGCTATTGAGATTGTACCTCAGCCGTTCCATCCCTGCAGTATGTTGAGCTTGAAAACTTAATTAACCTGATTAAAGGTGAATGAAAAACATCCCTGGTAATATTTTCTTGTCCCTGTGACACATACTGTACTTTAGGAACATATTTCATATGCTTACCAATAGTCTGTTTTTGAGACTTTACAGACAACCAGATCCATGATCGCAGTGTCTTGACTTGAATATTTTATTAAGTGTCAGCCCAGCATCTGCTGACCTGCCTAACATGCAACATTCCCCTCTTACTGCAGACAGTCTGTCAATGTACATCAGCCAGTGGAGCGTCACACTGTTCACCACCTCTACCCCTACTCCCCCTCCTCGTATCTCCTACAAATAAGCTTCATCACAACAAACTAGGAGTCTCAGAAAGTGCATATATACAGTTCTGATACCCCAGTCCTTACATCGCCAACAGTGAAAAACCTTTTTTTCCGCATATTCATGACAGTATGATGGATTCAATGGGAGGATTAAATTGAATGTGACATAGACATAATGTCTAAAATGATCCCAGACCCTGCGGGATGATAGAACACATGGAAGGTTATGCTAGCAGCTCTGTGAGGCTATATGTATGCTAAATGCTAAGGTCAGCATCCTAACATGCTCACAATGACAATGCAAACATGCTGATGTTTAGCAGGTAGCAGGTGTTTACCATGTTCACTGTGTTAGTTTAATGTGTTAGCATGCTAACATTTGCTAATTAGCACTAAACACAAAGTACAGATGATGCAGTTTGGAATGCCATTAGTTTAGCAGGGATTTGGTCATGAAGCAAATTGTATTGTATTGGACAAATTAAAATTCTGAACTGATTTTGGCTACCAAATCACCAAATGTTATAATAGTTCATCCTGAGGGGGGCATGAACGTGTGGACCAAATTTCATGGCATTTATTCAAGTTGTTTAAAAATTTCACTCAAAACCACAAATGTGAATGTCATGGTGGAGCTGGAGAAAAGGTCAGAGGACCACCAAAGTCTGTATGATTCATTCTCTGGGGACCACAGATGCCTTAAAAATTTCATGGCAATCCATCTAATAGTTTTTCACTGTAGACCAAAACTGGGCTGTATTTGGCATAACATGAGTGACCCATGAAATTTTGATAATTAAATTACACTGATGTTCATCTGGCACCATCACACTCTTAGCATGGAGCAGTGAGAGCTGTGAGTGTGAGAACCTCACAGCCTTTGGTGGAGCCTGTCTAACTTGTTTCGTTCCAGGTCTCCAGTCTCCTTCTGACAGTATCTGTAGTGTTTCAACAGGCCTTTAATGGCTTGTCCTCTGCCACTCTTGGGAGGCTCTAGAGTAAGTGCTTTGAAGAGAAAGACTTCTCCAGATGATGTGAGATGACATGCCCTCCTTTTCTCCCCATGCAGATATAAATATATATTTATTATGTCCGAATATTATTTCATTTATGTGACAAGTTTCCTCTTGTAATTAAAGTGTCTTTCTGGTCCTGCTTTGCTTTGTGGCACGGCTGTAATGTTCGGGCATCTTGTAATGAATCGTTAGCTGATCTTGTCGATAGTTGCTGAAAAGGGGGACTTGTTGCAAAACAATGGCTTCCCTTTGTGGTAGGTCATGAGGTCTGGCTCCACATTGACGCATTCCAAACTGGATGGTTTATGATCACATGGATCTTCCTGACAGACAGGGGATTTACACTTTTGATCAGACAAGATTTCCTCATTTAGATGGATGGCACCTTCAGCCCTAAGTCCCCTTGTGTCATGGAATCAAGAAATGTTGTATAGGTCATTCCTGCATCTGAACAGAACCACTTCTAATGTGAAAAAACATTACCTATACTCAGTTGCAAAGGAACAGTTATGACATTATGGGATAGAATGTTTTATTGTGTTCTGACAGCATTGAAGTATCTCCCACAGGCTAATCAAGCTACTCGGTCCAAAAAATAATTAAGTCCCTAAGTTGCATTCACTTTTCCTCGCTGACTTTCTGCCACCCAATATCTTGTTCATACCAGCACAGTGGAGTTTGTTGATGCTTTGGCTCTGACTCAGTAACAGGCATGATCAATGTTTGTTGTAATTGCTGCAGGTATTTACTTAATTTGTATTTGGAAGAAAAAAGATGGACCGCCTATTTGACCCAGATAAACAACATTTTTGTTAACAGGCATCTATGGCCAAAGAGAATCCACTAAAACCTGTGGGTGATCAAGATGTAGGATTATTGATCCTTTATTGATTCCCGTGGGAAAATTCATTCTCTGCTTTTAACTGTTAACTGCGCCATTCCCATGAAACACCCAATTCTAAGGGTCAAGTCCTGGGTCCAGAACACTAATTAGATAATTAACCTAACATATATATGTTTTGAATGCTGGGGGAGGACCCAGATAAAACCCACCATGAGCCATCGTGCAGTTAACCTAAGCCACTCCACTCCACTCCATGTGAATCAATCTTGTTGAAAATGACTATGTAGCCTGCTGTGCACTTTGATGTCAACACTTTTGAAATCATTTGGATTGATACCTTTATAAAGCTAAGGGATTTTTTCCCCCTTTGTGCAGTATGTTACTTAATTGTTTCAATCTCCAGTCACTATAAACTATAAACTATAAATAATAAAGTATTATTTCTACTGTTGAAACATTTTGCTAGAGGCATCACACAGAAAATTAACTGTTTGTAAAGCTTAACAACCTTAACCTATATAATATAACTTATAATAATAAGCAAATAACAAAAAATGGTAATGGAAAAGAGAGAGAGCAGGAGGAAGTAGAACATACAGTAGTACAGTAGTAACAATAATAGCAACAACGGCAGTTGAGCAGGAACACAGGGGCAGCAGGAGCAACCACAGATCCAGACTCTACAGCGCCGGAGGCAGAAATACCTGCAGAAATC
>JAVQJL010091559.1:0-15814 GCA_036024295.1 Nannoperca obscura
GTGTGTGTGTGTGTGTGTGTGTGTGTCGTCCTCTCGCATGCTAACAGACGCCACGTGTTGCTGGTAGGTATCGATGCTTGAGAACAGAGTTATCTCGTGTCCTTGAGCTCAGTCAGTCCGCACGTATTTGGTTTAATTAAATGTTTCTTTAACATTAAAGAAAACAGTGTCTTTACCTTCTTTGTTGGTTCACCTGTTCACGTCACTCACAGTGCTGCCGCATGTGTTTGACGACTTTCCACATCCGTGCCGTTCTGAGAAAGCTGCAACTGGATTTGAGACATAAAACAAGAACACGCACGCGTCCTTGTGGGGCAGATTACAAATACAAACTCTAATAAACAACATTATTAACTGCACGTAACATCTGATCGTACCAGCAAACAAACAGCAGGTTCTCCTGATTACAAGGTTTACAGCTGCACATGTCCTTGTGCAAAGGATTATGGGTAGAATACGCCACAGTATGTGTATAAAGATGGACAATGCATCTCCACGTTGGACAAAATTGCCCTGGATAGCGGCGGCGCCATCTTGTTCTGGTGATGTCATGTGATTGAGGTCCCGCCTACACACACCCGCCTGAACCAATCACAGCACACTCGCAGCTGTCAATCAACACGCCTCTCCTGCCTTTTTATAGCATCAAATAACGAATTAAAACCAAACTGATGAGAAAACAAACACCAGCGTGATGAGAAGTACCCTGACACGACAGAAAGCTTCTCTGGGAACATTTTATTTGACGTGTACTTTAGATTTTTTACTTTGTCCCATCTGCTAACATGGAGGGGGGCGGGGCTTATGAGCTGTACTGCAGCCGGCCACCAGGGGGCGATGTAGATGTCCTGGCTTCACTTTTGGGGGAGCTGTCATGGCGTCCATCTTTATATATTACTACTACTACACGAGTCGACCCATAAACAAGCTGCTTGAGTCATGTGACTTGTAATTGAATCTGTGTGTGTGTGTGTGTGTGTGTGTGTGTTGTCCAGGTGATGAGTCTGGTGTCCGGCTTCGGTCCTCTGATCACTGCAGGGATCTTTTCAGCCACTCTGTCCTCGGCTCTGGCCTCGCTGGTCAGCGCACCCAAAGTGTTCCAGGTCAGAAATCAGCTCCTTTCATTCTATTTTATTCATTTCTAGATAAATCTGTCTCCGAACGTCTGGACTGACGTCATAAATGATCATAAACTTCACAAGTGAAATGAAAGCTGCTGTGGTTGCAGGCTCTGTGTAAGGACAACATCTATCCAGGGCTGGGCGTGTTTGCAAAGGGTTATGGGAAGAACAACGAGCCTCTCCGTGGTTACGTCCTGACCTTCTGCATCGGCCTCGCCTTCATCCTCATTGGTAGGCCGCTTTGTGATCCAATCAAAACGCAAGCTTTCCTCTGCTCTCTCTAAAACAACCAACTGAACTCTGTCGTTGTCTGTTAGCCGAGTTGAACATCATCGCTCCCATCATCTCCAACTTCTTCCTGGCCTCGTACGCCCTCATCAACTTCTCCGTGTTCCACGCCTCGCTGGCCAGCTCTCCAGGTGAGGTGTTGATGAGGGACCACAGTTACCTGAGACTGGCCCGTGACTTGGCTTCTAGAGACGTTCAGAGTCGACTGGGCCTTTATAAAACTTGATATGGTCTCAAAACTTTTGAATATATTTTGAAAAAGCTGAAAATGACACATTTGATCATTTTTAAAGTTCCAGGTCCTGACTTGACAGTTCATGTTGTCAGACGTTTGTCTCAAGACTTAAGTATATATAATAGTTCCAGGCTTACTATGGTATTTGTGATCTCCCATCAGTACACAGCTGTCATTGCTGACCGGATACCTGACAACAGGTTGTTGTTGCTAGAAACTAAAGAAGTCTTTACAGCTCAAACTATGTGTTGATTCTTGTTATGATGAGGCCAGAGGGTGTTGTGTGGGTTGTTAAGCTCTCTGTGAAAACCTTTTCGGCTACATGAATAATATTTGACTCAAGTATTAAAGAATGTACTTATTACTTACTTGCATGGCTAGTTTGAACAGGCCTGCGAGGCTAACCAGCATGTGTTAACCAATGAGATCACGTCCTTTGGGAAACATTTGCGTAACTAAAACAGATTTTTCTCACAAATTCTGTCCAGTTTACAAAATGTTATTTCTGCTAAAGCTAGCAGTAGCAATCCTCTTGTAAAACATTTGTGCTTGTATATGGTGGTCTGTGAATATTTGCTAGCGTGGCTCTTTGTGTCTCTCACCACAGGGTGGCGTCCCAGCTTCAAGTACTACAACATGTGGGTGTCGCTCGCCGGGGCCATCCTGTGCTGCGTGGTGATGTTCGTCATCAACTGGTGGGCGGCTCTGGTCACGCTGCTCATCGTGCTCTCGCTCTACATCTACGTCAGCTACAAGAAACCTGGTGAGGACATGATGAGACCAACCGCTCGTTTCTGGCTACAACAACAAAGTGTCCAGAAATGCAGTTCCTCTGATGGCCACTAGATGCTGGCTGCCAAGAAAATCTCCTTATTTAGAATCTGTGGGAATCAGACGGGAGGAGACTGTAGTCGTGTTCCTGGTCTGTTTGATGTGTCACGTTAGAAAAGCTGTAGAATAAGCAGCTAATAAATTAAAAAATGACCTCAGTTGTGCAAAAACGCTTTTACGCTTGCTTGAGCTGGTTTGTGTGAACATTTAACCGATCAGCTGGTTCTGCTGAATGTCATGAAAGAACAATACAAACCACCTCCTGTAGTTGAGCTGGTTCTGTTTCCTCCACTTCTTCCTTCTTCTACTGTGTTTTCTGCCTCCACCACCAGCTTCTGACCAAACCAGCTGAAGGAAACCTGCCTAACCGAATGGAAACACAACTAGTCAGTGCAGTCAGGGATCGTCAGACAGATTTATTGAAGGCAGTTTAAACAGAAGTAACATCTGAACCGTATAAAGACAGAGAAACTGTACGTTCATCAACATCAATGCTGTTTGTGTCTTTGTGCGCTCTGACTGCTGCTGTGTGCCTGCTGCTTCCTGCAGATGTGAACTGGGGTTCGTCCACTCAGGCTCTGATCTACAACCAGGCTCTGACTCACTGCCTGAACCTCACGGGGGTCGAGGACCACGTGAAGAACTTCAGGTGAGGTCTGGGCTTTCATTCTGGATAACTCAGACCTCTGATGCTGTTTCATGGTGCTTTAGATAAAACTGCTAGTAACCAACAGTGGATCCATTTTGTGGAAACATTTGGAGGTTTTTTAAAAGTAATTTAGTCATTTTGACAAGATTTAGACTGTTTTCATGCTCATTGTAACTGCAACTGTAACAGATATCTATAAAAAAACATACGTATAAAGAAAATCTAACTAGAAACAAAGACATGAAACAGTGCAGCAGCTCAAATGTAGGAATAAACTAGAAAACAATATTATAAGAAACACAATATATAGTAAATGTAAACACATAATGAGGACCGGTCTGCATATATATTTGATGAACCCATGTTTGCCTCAGTGATTGCTTTGTGTTTGCAGGCCGCAGTGTTTGGTGCTGGCCGGTTATCCGAACTCTCGTCCCGCTCTGCTTCAGCTGGTTAACTCGTTCACCAAGAACGTGGGCCTGATGGTCTGCGCCCACGTCAGGACGGTACGTACAGACGAGCTGCTGCTTCAGGAAGCTGCTGAAACCTTTTCTGCCGTCAAAACCCTCTCTGTCTCCTGTCGCAGGCGTCCCGTCGGCCAAACGTGAAGGAGCTGTCGCAGGACCGCGCCCGCTGTCAGCGCTGGCTCAATAAGAAACGCATCAAGGCCTTTTACGTCCCTGTGTTCTCCGACAACCTGCGGCACGGGGCGCAGTTCCTCCTGCAGGTACGATTGTCTTCTACGACCGCAGAGGGTTTAGATGTTGTGAGAGACATCAAGGATCCACAAACCAAACTTTTACTTTTTGAAAATCTGCACCTTCTTTTCTACTCACGCACACGTTGTGTTGAACTTTGTGCGTCGGGACTGTTGGGTTTTCTGTGCACGTCGTAGTTGAATGGTTTTCCATCCTGTTCTCTGTGATCACACGGATTGTCAGAGGTTTGTCTGCTCTCTGACCTCCAGGCCGTCGGTTTGGGTCGTCTGAAGCCCAACACGTTGGTCATGGGATTCAAGAACAACTGGAGTGATGGAGACATGAGAGACGTGGAGATCTACATCAACACCATCCAGTAAGGACATCGTGCTTTTGTTCAGTTTGAAAGCAGCCGGAGAAGCAGTGATGCAGCAGAGGAGAAACTGTCGGACCTACTGATTTATTTCTAAAAACACAATTTAAGTAACATTTTTAATTTGGAAGATTCATAAAATGTATTCATGAAACGAACACAAACTTTATGTATATGCAGAAGTCCTGAGGTCACACTTGTGTGCTCCATAGTGACCTTGTGTTGTTACTGAACATCTCAGTAGATGTTGGGATGAAGTTGAGGTGACTGAAACAAACCTACACATCTTTGTCTTACGGTGTCTCATGGAGCTGGACTTCTGATATTTTGCCTTCCAGTTTTCTGTTTTATATTAAAATGGAACTGATTTGTCTGAACCGGGTCTTGGTGAGCTGCTCTCATTGGAGGCTGAAGATGATTTGTTTTATGTTTGCTGGATGTCTGCAGCCGAGCTGTCTGTGCTGCTGGTTCAATAAATAAAGAAGAATTAGGAAACAGACTAAAGTGGAAGATAGTTTTTTTCTGAGCAGGATAAATTCGATGTCTCGTGCAGGATGGAGACGTTTTCAGCTGCATGCTTTGTTGTGTTGCAGCGACGCCTTCGACCTGCAGTTTGGTGTCGTGATCCTTCGGCTGCAGGACGGACTGGATATCTCTCACATCCAGGGACAAGGTGCGTCTGTCGTCTCCTACATGCATCTGTCTGTCCACTTACTGCATGTGCTGTTTCTACAGTCTCTCCCTGTTTGACCCCCGCAGACGAGCTGCTGTCGTCCCACGAGAAGCCACCAGGTGGCGGCAAGGAGGTGGTGATTTCTGTCAGCCTGGACTCAAAAACCACCAGCACCCAGAGCAGCCCGCTCATCCTGAGAGGTAAAGGACGGAGGCGTCACAGCACCCACACTTCTTCACATCCTGTGGTATTTTTTGAAATTTTCCCCACCTTCATCCCTTTAGCCTAGCTTAGCACAAAGACTGGAAGCAGGGGGAAACTGCTAGCCGAGCCTGGTTATATTTACAACATGTAAAGCAGACATTCCTCTTTGATGGATCTCTATACAAAGTCATTATAACAAGTGTTTCTTTGAACTCACCACCTGATCTGATGTCGTCTGCTGCAGAGACCAAGTTCCCTCTGAGTCTGGCCGACCATCACCTGCTGGAGGCCAGCCAGCAGTTCAAGAAGAAACAGGGCAAAGGAACCATCGACGTCTGGTGGCTGTTTGATGACGGAGGTCGGGTTTTATGTTTCATACAGCTGTTTTCTTCTGTCTTATATCTTCTGTTTGTTCTGGTTCTATAAAACACTGCGATGATGATTCAAAAACAAATTCAAAATACAAACTCTTTAATGTCTTTTAGGACTCTAGTGTGTCAGATTAATATTATTATATTATATAATATAGTCTCTCTTAAGTCACACATTGTCTTTTTTATTATCATCATCATCATCATTATTATTATTATTATGTTACATTCATGAGTATGGATGTTAAATATTCAAATATAAGAAAATACATCACTGACTACAGATTGATGTTTAAAAACTTTAGTAAAGTTTTTCATCAACAACAAAAACAGGTTACAAATAATTAAAATTAATTATAATTATATATTTACAGTTTAAAATACGCACTGTGCTTTAACGTGTACATGTCATGACTATCAGATATAAATCCTGCACGCTGTATATACTTTAAACAGACGTATATACATCCATAGAAGGCTTAAGGGAAAAGTGCCACAACAAAGGTAATCTATTACATTCCCCATTCAATATTGATTTTTATATTTAAGTTTTCACATATTTACAGAATAGGTCTCTAGTTTTTTATCTTTCTTTGTCCATAATATATATACATATATAGATTTTTCTGGGTGTAACACTGACAGCAATTTACTGGTAAACGAGTCAAATCCCTTGAATGTGTTTACCATTTACTTCCATCATTAAAGTGTGTGTGTGTGTGTGTGTGTGTGTGTGTGTGTGTGTGTGTTTGCAGGTCTGACTCTGCTGATTCCCTTCCTGTTGACCAACAGGAGCAAATGGGGCGACTGCAGGATCCGCGTCTTCATCGGCGGGAAGATCAACCGCATTGACCACGACCGCCGAGTGTGAGTTACACGAGCGCTGATTCTATATTCTATATATCTATATTCTATATATTCTATATTCTACGTGCTGTATGTTCATTATTGTGTGTGTGTGTGTGTCGTCAGGATGGCCACGCTGCTCAGCAGGTTCAGGATTGACTACTCCGACATCCACGTCCTCGGAGACATCAACACCAAACCCAAGAAACACAAGTACGGCCTCTGACGGAGTCGCACCTCGGCTCCCGTTGCTCACTTCAGTTCATTGTGCGTGATTTTTATTCAGTGAGTCGACATGACGACGTGAAGGAGTCGAAATAAGAATTTAAACATGATATAAAGTGTGAAATGCCTCCGTGTGGTTCTGCAGTAAGCTGAGCTTTAAGGAGCTGATCGAGCCGTACAGGCTGAAGGAAGACGACATGGAGCAGGAAGTCGCGGAGAAGCTGAAGGCCCAGGAGCCCTGGAGGATCACTGACAACGAACTGGAGCTCTACAGGGCCAAGGTCTGACCAGTCACCCTGCCCACAGCTGTGGAGACTCGGGTCACATGACTTGGACTCGAGTCACACATCTGATGACTTGACAAAATCAAAGAAGACTTGTAGCTCAACTTTAACATCTATGACTTGTGACTTTACTTGGACTTGAGCCTTTTGACCAGAAAATACTTGACTCAGGACTTGACCGTCTTGACTCGAGACTTGAGTGACTTGGGACTCGGGAATTGTCAGTCTTGACTCGGGACTTGAATCAGGACTTGTCAGTCTTGACTCGAGACTCGTCAGTCTTGACTCGGGACTTGTCAGTCTTGACTTGAGACTTGTCAGTCTTGACTCGTGACTTGTCAGTCTTGACTCGGGACTTGTCAGTCTTGACTCGGGACTTGTCAGTCTTGACTCGGGACTTGAATCAGGACTTGACAGTCTTGACTCGAGACTTGTCAGTCTTGACTCGAGACTCGTCAGTCTTGACTCGGGACTTGTCAGTCTTGACTCGAGACTCGTCAGTCTTGACTCGGGACTCGTCAGTCTTGACTCGGGACTTGAATCAGGACTTGTCAGTCTTGACTCGAGACTCGTCAGTCTTGACTCGGGACATGTCAGTCTTGACTCGGGACTTGAATCAGGACTTGTCAGTCTTGACTCGAGACTCGTCAGTCTTGACTCGGGACTTGAATCAAGACTTGACAGTCTTGACTCGAGACTTGTCAGTCTTTACTCGGGACTTGTCAGTCTTGACATGAGACTTGTCAGTCTTGACTTGAGACTTGTCAGTCCTGACTCAGGACTTGAGTGACTTGTGACTCGGGACTTGAGTGACTTGTGACTCGGGACTTGAGAGACTTGGGACTCGGTGGCAGCTCTGCGTGTCGGAGCTGCTTAATGGACGTGGTGTTTGTGTTTCAGACGAACCGTCAGATCCGACTGAACGAGCTGCTGAAGGAGCACTCCAACTCCGCAAAGCTCATCGTCATGTAAGAACTTACATCTACTATAACTGATGTTTTCCCCGTGAATCCATTGATTGATTGATTGATTGATTGATCACAATGAGCCAGAGCCCAAAGTGACACCTTCACAACCAACAGACCAGATTGATTAGTGGACTGATCGATCAGCTGTTCTTGTAGAAACTGTTGGGGAGTTTAATTTATAACAAAACATCAGATTTGATCAACTCTTCTAAAGCTGTAAGGTACATGTAGTGAAGTAAAAAGTACTCTGGGATGTAAAAGTTAAAGTACCTGGAACGTGTACTTTAGTACTGGGATAGTATTGATCCTCTCCCTCTGCCTGCAGGAGCATGCCTCTGGCCAGGAAGGGCACGGTGTCCAGCGCCCTCTACATGTGCTGGCTGGAAACGTTGTCCAAGGACGTCGTCCCACCGCTGCTGCTCGTCAGAGGAAACCACCAGAGCGTCCTCACCTTCTACTCCTAACACACACGCACACACACACACTCAAAAACACACACACACACACACAGAGAGACACACACACACACACACACAGAGACACACACACTGACACACTCAAAAACACACACACATTCTCACACAAATACATAAACACACACACACACACACACACACACACACACACACAAAGACAGACAGACACACACACACACACACACACACTCACTGACACACTCAAAAACACACACAGAAACACACACTCACATTCTCACACACACATTCTCACACAAATACATAGACAAACACACACACACTCTTACATACACACACACATTTTCACACAAACACACACACACACATACATACAGACAGACACAAAAACACACACAGAAACACACACTCAGATTCTCACACTCACAAACACATACACAGACACAGACGCACACTCTTACAAACACACACACAGAAATACACACACAGACACACACACTCCCATTCTCACACACAGACACACACACACAGACACACACACATAGACAGACAGACAGACAGACACACAGACACACACACATAGACAGACAGACAGACAGACACACACACATAGACAGACAGACAGACAGACACACACACACACACACACAGACAGACACACACACATAGACAGACACACAGACACACACACACAGACACACACACAGACAGACACACAGACACACACACACACACACACACGTTGGTATATTTATTGCAGTATTACGGCGCCTCCAGCTCCACAAGAACAGAAATATTATCGTACGGAAGCCCAGAGCGGCCATGCTTGCTTTTTGTGTTTTTGTCGATGTCGTTATCTCGATTTGTACGAGTTAATTATTTCATTATCTTGAGTTAATGAGATAATCAAGTAAATATCAGGAGAAAACTAAAGGTTGTTTCTCTAATCAGCTTCCTTGTGATGTTCATCACAGATCAGGAGTCATGTGACAGCATGCAAACACGTCGTCTTAGCAACTGATTTAAGATCAGCCCTCCTCATTTAAGGAGAGGACTTTCAGATCAATTAACTCTGTTGTCTCGTGATAACGGAATAATTAACTAATTAAAAAATAACTGCAAGCACGGCCGCTCTCGGCCTCCGTACATCTGAAACTCTCCTGCTGTGAAAAGAACAAAAAGTCTAATTTAGTTTATTTTCCTTCTGTCAATTAACAAGTTAATCAACCAATCGACGTTAAGATCCGCACCAATAACACGGCTGTATTTTAGGTTCCACCTGTGTTTTACGTGCATGAGAGTAACTGTGGTGAACATTAATGTTTTAATAAATCATTTATAATGATGTTTGTTGGTCTTCGGGTGACCTGCGATCATGAAGCGGTGTTTTAAGACACTGTATCTCTGGTAACATTATTTTCTACATTATTTTATTAAAATATTAACTTTCTGTCTCCACTCAAATGTTTGGAATTATTTGAGTTTCACACAAAATGAATAAAGTGTTACCTGATCAATAAAACATGAAATAAGTGATGGAAGTGCATTTACTGCAGTACTGAACTATATATTGTATTTATTATAGTATTATACTTCTATATACTTTGCAGACTCACATTATTAATACACATGATTTGCTAATAATATATTTATAATTTATATATAATATAAAGTTAATAAAATGTACCAGCTGAAACTTTAATGTGATGTTTGCACATGAAGGCATCAATAATTATAATAACTTTATTTATTCAGCACCCTTTAAATCAAAGTTACAAAGTGTGTTACAGCAACAAACTAACAGTAAAAGTAAATAAAACCCAGAACATAAGATATAGCACACGATTACATCGTTGTAATAATTAAAAATAAGATATGAGAGGATTACTGATTAGAATCCAGTTTTCGGAGATATATTCTTCTGAAGTTGCTGTTTGTTCTACAAAAACAAACTAAATGCAGGACTTTTACTTGTATTTCTACTGAAAACCACCGCTCACACACTCACCTTCACTGTCAGAGCCTTTTTAACCGTTGAGTTACAGAGTCTCAGCATTTTAAACTACTCTGTTATTACTGGGACAATCAATCAATCAATCAATCAATAAGCTCTTTGTGAGATCACAGGACGAAGAGAAAGATCCTGCAAGCTGCGTTCAACAGCAGGCAGCAGGGAAAGTGCTGCAAAGCCCGAGCAAAGTGCACAATGTGCTGCGTTCAGGGGCTCCTGGGAAAATCAAACTTCCCACTTTTCTTTTCTTTTTTCATATTTATTAAAAAACAGCGGCGTTTACTTTACTGAAAAAACCCTCACATAAAGTCATGATGGTTAAAATAACAAAATAAACATGAAAAGTTAACGATTATCTGATGAATCCACATAATTCAAACTAAGAATATCTAAAAGGTGACTTTACGACGTGTGTTTGGAAGTTAACTCACATATATATATATATAGATATCCGGTAGTTGACGGAGCACTTGAAGGCAGCACCGTGGTGCTCGGCGTCGCTGTTGCTCTTGAACGCAGCACCGTCACCTTTTATACAACGCACCAGACGAAGTGCTTCCTGGGTGGAGCGGGACACGGTGCGGAGGTGACGGAGACTTCACCGGAAACCGTTCAGACTCAAATCTTCTGTTGTGGTCGCAGATTTAACGGGGAAGTAACGGAACCAGAATAAAGCTGGTCCGGAGGCCCTGAACGCGTCTTCAGTTCACCGTGAGCAGGTACAGCCAGGTGTGACAGGTGGGTCTACAACATGACAACCAACTGCTTCACGTGCGGTAGTTTACATACTGACATTAAACACACCACAGGCGTAAAGCTGCAGGACCTCACTAACTCACTAACTCACTTAATCATTATGGGAAAGTAAACCCGACACACACCTGTGTTTCAACGGGTTTCACGTCATTGTTGCACTATAAGAGAGAGGGACATTTTGTCCCGGGACAAATATAAAATAATGATTAAATGTTAAATAAGAAATAAGTCCAACTTCAGTAAAAACAGCAGGTTATCATCAGCAACATGTCGGTAAAAGTCTTCCAGCTCCAGCTGCGTTAACGTGGACGCTCAACTGAACTCTTACAACAGTGTCACCTACAGCAATGCATCATGGTCTATAAGGTCATCATGTGAAAACCAAGTTTCTCTTAAAGGAAAAGTCAGTTTGCAGCTTTGAGAACGATGCATCTTCCAGCCGACCCACTGGAAAATCCAAGCGCCGGTCTCTGAGACGTGACTGGAGCACGAGGAGAAAGATGCATTTCATGGAAACACTCCAGTGAAGTCGCCTCTGATTTGTACTCAAGTCCAAAACTTGCAGCCAGGAATCAGCCAGTAACGTGTGTTTGCTTAGATTTTGTGCTATAAACTCAAAGAGATGTCCCTTAAGTGGTGGTGACGGCCCTGGTTACACATTTTAAACACTTTAGAATAACTGACTCTGATGCACACAAACGTTTGACTCATTAAAAAGCTTCTTTCCCATCATGCTTTGTTTCTTCGAGGTTCATCGCCGTCGTCCAGGCAGCCAGAATGACGAGCCTGCAGCTGAGCGCCCAGGAGGAGATGGTGGAGAAGCTTCTGGACGCTGCGGCCAGAGGAGACCTGAGCCAGGTGTCCACGCTGCTGTCCCACCTCCCCTCGCTCGTCAACCAATCTGGATACAGCGGCTGGACGGCGCTGATGCTCGCCGCTCGCAACGGACACTACAGTGTGGTGGAGGCGCTGCTGTCACACGGGTACAGATGTTTGAGATGGTGACCGTAAACAGCTTTAAACCTTAAAAATAATAATAAAAAAGCTTTAATATTGGCTGTTGGGTCATTTTTAAGCTGCGTTGATATATTTCTGGCCTCTTGAGGGCAGAATATAACAGACATTAATTTACCGCCTTATAAAGTAGTTATTTATTTTCTCAATCTCATGTTTTTATCAATTCAACTACATATGGTTTTCAGGGTTTGTGCATTAAAAACTAATTTTCAGGCCATTTCTGATTCCCTTCCTAACCAGTTTAACTCTAAGGTTTTATTTCCCAGGTTAATGATAATAAACATCCTCGTGTTCCCCCACTTCCTCCTCTCTAATCTCGTCTTTGTTGTTCAAGCTGTGACAAGTTGTCGGTGAACAGTTCGTCGCAGACCGCCTACGATATCGCCAAGTTCTGGGGCCACAGACACGTCTGCAACCTGCTGGGCCGGACGGACGACGGCAGCCAGCGAGTCCTGCCGGGCTCGGACCTCAGCCAGCGGGAGAACTACTTCTCCAGGGAGACGCTGGACCGGCTGAGTGGGAAGAGGACGGACAAGGTGTGGCTGGAGGACAAGCAGAGCGACCCGGACACCGTCTACCTGCTGTTCTCCAGCCTCAGCCCCATGGTCAGCAGCTCCCAGGAGGCCGGCGGCGCAGCGGTACGTGATGTTCCTGTTCACAGAACCTGTTACAGCAGCCGGTCCTGAGATCCAGTCTGCTGGGAGACGTGTTTCCACGGCAACTGATGGACAGGATCCAAGAATAACGTCCCTGTAGTTTAACAACATCAAGACGTGTTGAAAATAACATAAAACAAGACTTCCTTTTGTATGAAAAGGCACATTTGATTCTTGGATCTACCTTCGTTTCACACAGCTCACACAGCTTTCAGCCATATTTCATGGCCTTCATCGGTGGATGGAGTTTGCTCAGTTGTCTTGTTAAAATAAACCAAATAGTGTTGGAAGGGAACACCTCGTAGAGTAGTTACTATACAGTATATATTGTATAAATACACGCAGATGTGAGCTTTAAAAGTTAGTTAAAGATGGTGGAAATCAAGTTTCCAACAGCTGAGCAAAGGGATTGTCCAAAAGAGTAAAGTATGGTATCGTCTGCGTGAAGGAGGAGTCTTGTGTTTGTGATTAGATGAGTCACATCTGTGTAAGATCACAGGATCGATAGTTTCCAGTGGAGAGGTCTGGTCTGGACAAGCCCATATATTTTAACCTTTGTTCTAAATCAAAGCACAGTAACGAGCTTCAGTCGTTTTCAGTGGCGTGATGCTCGAAACAACCAAATATTAAACAAACCTGCAGCTGGTTTTAAGTTTTCCATTGATTGTTATTCCGACTCTTCCCAGGGTGAGACCCAGCTGTGTCGGTTCAGATACGAGGCGGTTAAAGACCTTCTCCAGAAACCTGCCACTGTGCTCGTCTTCCTCGGAGTAGAGAAGAGGATAAGACCCTCCTCCTCCTCCTGTCAGACAGAGGAGAGGGTCCAGGATCCTCCTGCTTGGTTTGCCATCAGCACACACGAAGACGCCGCTGAACTCCTGAAACGCTGCGAAGCAAAGAACTGCTCCTTCCCGACGACGCCCAACAGAGACCTGCTGAGATTCAGCGAGGAAGAGGCCGGTGAGGAAGATACCGCACCTTCCTCTGGTCTCCACTAACAGCATCAGATGTTGTGATGATTTAGCTGCGTCTCCTCGTCCTGCAGGAGTCGTGGCTCAGGCTCGGTCGCTGCTGGCCTGGCACAGCCGCTACAGCTTCTGTCCGACGTGCGGCAGCAGCACCAGGCCGGAGGAGGGAGGCCACAAGAGGAGCTGCGGGAACTCCGACTGCAGGAGCCTGAAGGGGGTTCACAACACCTGCTACCCACGAGTCGGTACGAAGCTCCACCCACTCCCCCCCGACACCACCTGTGTGGAAGCTGCAGGATGCTAGCTGTGCCCTCAAAGAGTTAGCTGAAAAAAATGTGTTTCAAAACACGTTTAATATGTGGACACTTTGAATGCACGCATGGGTTTTTGTGTGAAAGTTAAAGAACCTGGTGATGGAAGTCAGGAAGCTGGTATCATGAGTCCACAGAGCTGAAACAATAGGTCAATTAATCAATTAGCTACAATTCTGGAGATCAGATTAGTCATTTTTATTAGCAAAAATTACACATTCACTGGTTCCAACTTCTCAAATAAGAATATTTGACGACTACAAAAAGTGAGAACTTCTGAGTTTTGGACAAAACAAGCAGTTTAAGTATGTGAACTCTGACATTTCACAAGACCAATCCTTTAATTGATTACCTGACAATAAAGAGGTAAATTGCAGCCCTAAACCAAAGTAAAATTGAAGAGTAAACTTTCCATAAGCATAGAAAGTATAAAGATATATAGGCATTAAAAGAGTAATGTAATTGTCCTGTGTGTCTTCAGACCCAGTGGTCATCATGCTGGTGATCCACCCTGATGGAAACCAGTGTTTACTGGGAAGGAAGAAGATCTTTCCAGCCGGCATGTTCTCCTGTCTGGCTGGATTCATAGAACCTGGTAACATCAACAAAACTCACAATAAACACACGTTGCATTGACACATGAACTCCCTGAAGCTTAGCAAGACCTTCAGACCCTCACCGGTAACCTTTGACCTTGTGAGGACCTTTTTGTCCTCGTAACGCGAGTGTGTGCACAGGTTTACACACAGTGACCAACCCCTCGTGTCCCTGCAGGGGAGACGGTGGAGGAGGCGGTGAGGAGGGAGGTGGAGGAGGAGAGCGGCGTGAAGGTCGGACCGGTGCAGTACGTCTCCTGCCAGCCGTGGCCGATGCCCTCCAGCCTCATGATTGGCTGCCTCGCTGTCGCCATGTCGACCGACATCAAAGTGGATGAGAACGAGATCGACGAGGCTCGGTGGTTCCCCCGGCAACAGGTACAAACATAACGCCTTATATAGCTATATAGTTTTAGTAAAACATATTGGTGTAATACATAATAAACAAATGAGTATTTTAAATGCAAAATATATAATTGGTATTGATCACATTTAATTAAGTGTTAATTAACCCGTTCAGGTGATTGACTCCTTGTTCAGAGGAGCTCGTCCGGCCTTCACCGTCCCTCCCACACAAACCATCGCCCACCAGCTGATCAGACACTGGATCAACAGGAACTCCCACCTCTGAGCTTTAGCACCTGGACCTGCAGCAGGCAGACAGACAGGCAGGCAGCAGACAGACCTCCAGCAGACAGACCTCCAGCAGACAGACAGACAGACAGAGCTCCAGCAGACAGGCAGGCAGACAGACAGACCTCCAGCAGAAAGACAGGCAGGCAGACAGACAGACAGACAGACAGAGCTCCAGCAGACAGACAGGCAGGCAGGCAGACAGACAGGTAGACAGACAGAGCTCCATCAGACAGACAGACAGACAGACAGAGCTCCAGCAGACAGACAGGCAGGCAGGCAGACAGGTGTGAAACCAGCAGCTGTCTGAATCACCAGGTTCCACATGAAACTGCTTGAACATGTTTTTATTGGTAAATGACTAAAGTCATTTAGATGCATTGTATGTGGAGTGAAACAGCCTTTACAACATCGACAGTTCGAGAGGAAACAAGTCACAACAGATCTCCGGTTGTGACCATGGATCAAACAAAAAGGGGATGGTGCGAAGGTTAGGAAGAAATGGTGAAGGTGCACACTAGCCTGCATCACTGGAAATATTAAATCTCTTAATATACACTACCGTTCAAAAGTTTGGGGTCACATTGAAATGTCCTTATTTTTGAAGGAAAAGCACTGTACTTTTCAATGAAGATGACTTTAAACTAGTCTTAACTTTAAAGAAAT
>JAVQJL010091568.1:0-11563 GCA_036024295.1 Nannoperca obscura
CTCTCTCTCTCTCTCTCTCTCTCTCTCTCTCTCTCTCTCTCTCTCTCTCTCTCTCTCTCTCTCTCTCTCTCTCTCTCTCTCTCTCTCTCTCTCTCTCTCTGTGGGTGTGTGTTAGGTGTGTGGCCGGAGGGTTCAGACGGCACCGACATCAACGCTCTTATCAGATCTCACAACAGGAAGGTGATCGCTCTGGCTGACGACTTCTGTAAGGTTCACCTGTTCGCCTACCCATGCTCCACCCCCAAGGTGAGAGAGAGACACACACAGCTATACTGCTTTAATGTAAAACTGGTTCACATGTACTGGTTTCTGGTTAAACAGGTTTGCAGTTAAACTGGTTTTTGTACGGCTGATTACTACTAATCAATCGACAACGTTTTTCAGCAACTGTTTTGATAATTTATTGTGTCAGTAATTTAAAAAGAAATCTAAACATTTATTGATTCATTGAAAATGTAATTTTCTGACATTAAATAAACTATAAATTGATTAATTAAGAATTTAATGGGCCAGTTGAGACAAGTAGAAGACACAGGTTTTTATGAAGTAATAGTTAAATTGTCTATCCTTCCTGCTTCTGGAACTTGAATCACTGATCACGTGTGAGCCATCTGACGTCCTGTTTAACTAGAAAGAAGTAAGGATCAATCAATCAATAATCTGTCTGTGTCTGCAGGCTCCCAGCCACAAGTACAGCGCCCACAGCAGTCATGTGACCAACGTCAGCTTCCTGTATAAAGACAGTCACCTGATCTCGACGGGGGGGAAGGACACCAGCATCATGCAGTGGCGTTTGGTGGAGAAATCCTCACTCTCTCTCAACGACGTCCTCCTCTCCAACCCCGCCCCCCACCGGGCGGACCCCGTCTTTATCCCGCCCCCTCCCACCGCTGCCACGCCCACACAAGGACCCCCCCCTGCCCCAACTGCCAATGGGACCCAAGAACCCTCCCCAGACACCCTGGATACCTTGCTCCCCATAGAGCTAGCCCCGACCATTTCCGATTTAACCCCGCCCCGCTCTGAGTCGACCCCACCCCCCGCAGACCGCACCGTGAGGCGGAAGGCCCGCCGGGAGCCAAGTGACGACACGGCAACGCCCAGCGATGAGGGGCTACCCCCCCTCAGCCCCCCCTCATAGACAGAGAGAGTCAGTGTGAGTGTTGGTACAGCTATCTTTGTGAGGACCATGCTTAGTTTTACACCTCGTGAGGACATTTTGTTTGGTCCTTACTTTGTGTCAGTCACAGTTTAAAATTTAGAATCAGGTTCCGGTTTATTTAAAAATAAGGTTGGGGTTAGGCATAGAGCTGTGATGGTTAAGTAAGAGTTAATAAATACAATATAAATGTCAATGTTATGTATCAAATCTGAACTCGCAGACAAAAACTCATATTGAATCCTTAAGTGTGACTTCCACTTCCACTTCCAGCAGCTGCAGACAGCAGCTCATTCACTCACTGCTGATGGACGCACTCGGACTACGTGGAAAACAGTAGAATCAAGAATTGTCAGTGGTCGTGGTATAATGGTAATATTGGGGCTAAGGCATGTATTATGTCAATCAGGGTCCTCACAAATATAGAAGTACGTGTGTGTCAGGACTTGAACCTGTGCCTGTAGATCCGCCTGGTTTCTCTCATCAATCAGCTGTTAAAATAAACCTTCCTTCACTTTGAACAAACAAGTGATGTCACAGTTTGAAACACCTGGAGAGTCTTGACAGGTGTTCCACCTGAACAAGGTGAAGAAGACGTGTGAAGGTGAGCTTTCTGCTCCTAAAAGCAAGTGTTTCACTTTGATGAGGCAAAAGATTTAGAGGATGAAAAGTGACCCATGCGACAGGTGTGTCCGAGAGAACCAGCGAGTACTAAGGCCAGTTCAGACCAAAGATTTGCGACGACACAAAACCTTGTTTTTTGTTTGTTTTGCTGTTTGATCAATAGTATAAATGCAACTGTAGCAAGTGACTCACTATCACTGTCCTCATCCATATTTTAAGACATATGACAGCCTGCTACAAAAACAGCCTGAAAAGCCGGCAGGCAGAGTGGAAGTGCAGAGAGTCGTTGCTATGGAAACGATACACAGCCTCAGTCGCATTGGTGTAAACTGATTTTGTGTTTCAGGACGCTGCAGACCGACGCGTCGCAAGTTTCAGATCTTTGGTCTGAAATGTGCTTTAAATGTCTTTTAGAAACAATGTTTTTTAAATTCTTTGGCGATAAAAAATGTAATCATGTTTTGTTTGTGTGTTTTACTGAAAAATGCTTTTAATGATTATTGCTGATTGATTGATTATTGATCAAAGGAATCGTGTAACTAGAGCTGCAGACTGTAAATTCTCAAAAGTTTAAACAGAATCACAGATTAGATACATTCATTCAACTAAACTTTGTTGGGATTTAAGAGAAGGGACTTCCATGGGAGGCTTTTAATATAAAACTTGCAGGAAATATAAACTATACTGGACAAACCAGAGAGGCTTCCAACTAAAATATAATCAAATATAAAATGGGACAAGTGAAAATGTGTCTCATAGACACTTTCTGATATCAAATAATTCCAAATTAGTTTGAATTTTTATCAAAGAACCAGAGTACAATAAGCCTGTGGACATAAAGCATAAAACCTTTTGAGGTAGACGTTGACTACAACTCCCAAGGTTAATTTAGCTAAAAACACAGACCTTCACATTCTGTTGTCTCAGGTCGGGTTCAAGTCTTAAATCTGTCAAAACCAGTCAGGTTCAGTCCGGTCTGGTCTTAAAGACACAGTTCTTGGACCTGTTATGAGAGCCTCTCACCTGAGACAGGTGAGCTTCCGTCTAGTGTTGAGAGATGGATGGAAGTTAAACTCGCATTGAAAACAGAAAATGGGAAGTAAAAAGTGTACACAGGAGAGTAGATGACCTCCAGAGTAAAAACTGTGACTCAAATGTTTTTTCAATAATCTGAATCCAGAGTTGAAAGAGAAGTGGATCCAAGTGAAACGTGTGTCTGACAGAGGATCTGTGTTTGTATATACTGCAGATCTGTGTATATTTCTGTCCACCACCAGGGGGCGTCAGCTCCTCAGCTACACTGTAAAAGTACTCAGTGCCATCACATTCAACACACATCTCTCAGCCAATCAGGTCACAGGACACGTGAAATCCTCTCCTCTGATTGGATGGTTTTCAGTGACTTACTGAATGACTGCTGATAATGTTTGTTTTTGTCTCTTCTGGACCATTTCTATTGTTTCTGAATGTCAAGATGTCTTGATGATGTCACTCTGGGGGGCGGGGCCTATCAGGGGAGGGACGGGGTCATTCATGTTTTTGCCTTTTTAATACTCCTCATCTTTAATATCTACCTTTTCTACGCTCGTCTCTGAAGGGCTTGTACAAGGTTCAGGGACTCACCTGGATGTTCAGGGAGTGGTGGGGCGGAGTTACAAGAGGGGCTGTACTGGGTGGGGTCTTGTGGGAGTTTCTGGATTAAAATGTTTATTTTTCAGTGATCAGTAACGACATTGATACACATGATGATGATAATGATGATGATATTCATGTGACTGTTTTGAGCCAATCATGTCTTCTTTCATGCATTCCTGTCAGATGACAGACTGTACTGAAGATTTCAACAAAAAAATGCAAATAAATCATTTGAAAACTGACGGTTCATCACATTTTGTTTTCTTCCTGTTGATATTGCCGTGGCGATGATGACGGTCCAAAGGCCTTTCTCAATCAAGCTTTTTGTCTGTTGTTGTGGACATGTGACAAGAAGGTTGAGCGTGTCGTCCATTAATCCCAGAGTTGAAGGTTCGATCTGCGGCTCCACATGTCAAACTGTCCTTGGGTAAGACACTGAACCCAATGGTTCCAATAGTGGGACCAGCATGCCTTGCTAGCTCTCAAGATGACCATGTGGTCAGCAGTCATGGTACCCTGCTGAGAACAGCCTTACCTCGCCAAGTCATTTTGAAATTTGCTGCCGACTCCAATATCTTTGTAGTGTTTTGAAGGCAAAAATTCATAACTTTATATTTTGATGAAACTAACGTAGTAGAGCACCGTCTTTGTATCCTTTGACCGAATTATTTGCTTGTCTTTATTCCCCATTGTGCAAACATGTTATAATGGCTTCTATTGTGTAACATATAAGCAGTATTTTAATCAAGGGACAAATTAAGAAACACCTTGTGTTTTCAAGATCCCAAAGGTGCGCTCGAGAATGTTCCTTGCTCTTGGGTGGTGCCCGCCGTACCGGGCTTCAGCTTAGCCTGTTAATAAGAATTTACGTTAAAATCTTGTATTTCTAAACAATCAGCTCTCTCCTGAGTGTTTAATTACTACAAGGTGGGTTAGGGTTAGCCACAGGATGCTGCAGGCTAAGTCCAGAGTCGAGTCCAACAAGTGTGTGTCATGGGTTGCTTGTTCTCTCCCTCCCCTCTCCCCTGTGTATTGTTTGTCAGTGTGTGTGTCACCTGGTTCAGGGGCAGGCTCTGCCAGCCTGTCTTCTCCCTGATCGTCCGCAGCTGTTCTCCATCCACTCATCAACCCCTGCAGATAAAAGCCGGCTCTTCCCTCCACTCCTCGCCAGATCATCCGTTTACCTCCGTGGTAACCTTCCAGCGCACAGAACCGTTGTTGCCTTCTGTGCACTGTATTTTCTGGCTCGACTCCTAACGTCTCTTTTCTCCTGTGCCACAGCGACTGTGCTCCTAGCTCCTGGATTCCCGGTTCCCTCATCCTCCGGACCATCCACGCCAAACTCTCCGCCCGGACCAGCTCCAGACCTCCAGGCTTCTTCACTCCGCCACACCCAGATCTCCCTCGCCTTAACAGTGTTTTAATTCCAAAACAAGTACCCTTCAACAAATAATTGCCCTTTGACATTTTCAAACAGTGACAATGAAATTCACAGATAAAATGAAAGCTTTTTAAACTGTTTTACAGACAGTTATTCCTGTGACTCCTGACTTAAATGTAGTTTTGAATCCATTTGTCTTCAGTTTTTAACATTTGTAACAAAAGTTAAAAATAACTACAAGTAAAAGATTGAACTGAGATTTGTACGTTTGGTTGATTAAGAAGGAAGCAGACTTTAATTAGTTTAGTATATTTCTATGTTGCATGAGTATTTTGTTTCTTATTGAAGTGCTTTGTGGTGTCTAATCAAGAAAGGTGCTATATAAATTTATGCTTTTTCTTTCTTAATGAGTTCATATTTATCAAAACCCAAAGATAAAACTAGAAAATATAAAATTGATTAAATATTTAGCTGACACATTATGACACCTTATTTTTCTAAAGCTAATTGATCCAAATGCTGGAGGTTCTGATTTGAAAGCCTTACTTATACATAGACAGTGTTTAAAATGAAATATGGCACACATTGTGACATTAAGTGTATTTAAAGAGGCAATATTAATATGAAAAGAGAATCAGTAAATATGTATTTATCTTTTTGTGTCCATTAATCTGTAAAAGCAATAACGAGAAATAATGGACAAATGTTTTAGTTATAGAATGTGATGGTCAATGGTATCGAACATGCAACACTAAGATCTAACAAGACAAACACAGACAAGTCCTTTCTCTACTATCATTATTTGACATCACCCCCCTCCCCTTTAAAAATGTAACACAGTAACGTTTACTCAGATGACATATTACATCTTATCTGGCCCAGTTGTCATTCAAGTACATTTATTGAAGTAAAATATCCAAGTACTCTTTCCATACTTGCCCTAACCCCCTAACAGAACACCAGGTATTTTTTGGAACATTGAAATGGTCACTGGGTGGGTTTAGACCCAATAACCTGTTGAAAGTTTTTAACAGCAGAAGTTTACAGATGAATCTTACCTGTAAACTCATGGAACAAACAGACGCTCGGCGGCTGCTGTGTGATCATTAACTGAAACAGACTCGTGTTTTTATTTGTTTTGTGGCTCAGCAGGTCAGTGTTTCTGATTCATTGTAGGAACACACATCTGGATTTATAGTTATAAATAAAAACAACTGGTTTTGTTTGGACATCAATATCTTTACTTTAATTTCAGTTTGCGTCATTGTCATTATAGGGTTTTTCTTATGTTGCTGATACTTTAAGTACATGAAGCTGATAATATGTGTGAATCTCTTTATCATCTTCAGTCTGCATGTTTTATCCACAGCTCCAAAAGTCTGAAACTATGAGACTGATTTATTTGAACGTGTGTTGAAAGGGTTTTAAGGATTCAGGAACATTATTTGTCAAACTAAGGGTTTTACTGAGTTTAAGTCCACAGAAACAAAAGTGACCCATGATTCAAAGTCCAGAAACTAAATGACTGTAAATATACAAGTTTACATACTGAGCTCAGAAAAACGCTACACTGCAATCTGGGAAATTTCAGTCACAAATTTATTTTACATCATGTGGTTTGATGTCAGTGTTTCCTGGGCTGTGATTGGCTCCGGCGTTGCAGCGGTTGGTGTGGCAGCAGGTCCAGCCAGGTCGAGAGCAGTACGCCAGCCGAGTGCAGCCTTTTTCTCCATTATCTGCAACAGGAAATAGATTATCAGTCTCCACACGTCCCACAGAACAGGTTTTTAAAGCCACATTATGTTCCAGTCTGTAGTAATTTATTTAATGTGCTGATATGATGGTCAGGCGTCACTTTTAAATCAACGAGTGAAGAAGAAAAGATGATATTGTCAAACCTGAAGTGAATCTTTCAAATCTTAATTTGAAAGTTCCACATAAACTTTTAAATCCAAATTTACATAAACGGATACGAATGTAGTTAAATCTCTGCTGTGGACTTTTATTAAAAATGATTTCTGTACAATTTAATTCAATTTTATTTATATAGCGCCATATCACAAAGTTATCTCAGGGAACTTTTGCCCTTTTTAGATTCAGTATTTCTCACAAAATCATTAAAGATTTAATACTTTATTTCAATGACAACAGAGTTGGCTGACACAAAAAACAGGTACTGACACAGCTGCAGGAGCGGAGCCTGTGTTAGCAGGTAAAGCACTCACCTCTGTTGTAGCAAGCCTGTTGGACTTTACCAGTGCAATCCAGCAGCATGTTGTTGACCATGAGGAAGTCCTCACCATAACACTGGATGTGAAACTTCTTAGCTGCAACACAAACACACCTGGTCATATCACACCTGAAACACACCTGGTCGACTTTTTGTCATATTTTATTGTGTGTTGTGAATAAAGGTAACAAGATTCACATCATGAACACATAGTGGACAATCAACTAAAGAAATTGATTAAATATAGTTTAGTTACTAAATAGGTTTTGATAGGGTTACTTGACCCTAACCTGAACATAAATACTCACACCTGGTGTCAGGCGGGTCGGTTTCGAACATAAAAACAGCTCAGTTACTTCTCTCTCTGACATGTGCCAGGTGAAAAAGCAATGTCATTTTTAGTAACATGAGAACAGTGGAACAGTTTCAGAATACACATAAAAATTAAATGTCTGTCCCTTTAAATGCAATTTAACTCTAAGTAAACTTACTAACATTTACTTTTAATTGAGTAAAATATATTTTACTTAATGGCATGTTTAGTTGAGGATAGTACTTTTTTTTCCATCCATGGTTACCCTACCTTCAGTTTAAAAAGTTTAATGTGTGAGCATGTAATTGTACCTGAGCAGAGCGGCAACAGCAGCAGCAACAGCAGGTAAACCTTCATCGTTCTGGTTTTCTGTTGATGCAAGTCAACAAGCGCAAAAAACTGAGACGAGAGCAACGAAGCTGGACTTTTATACTCCGTTGACACACACACAGATAGGTAACTGATTGGAAGACGACCTGAAATGAACTCATGTCAGCTCAGACTGTATTTATCCAAAATTGTCAGTACTAAAGGTTCAGTTGATGTTTCTGCTGAGTCATGACTTGACATCTTTCTGAGGATTGGCTGTTGTTTCTGCTGAGTCATGACAGGCTGAGAGTTGATGACAATGATTGGCTGACAGGTGATGACATCAGCATACTTCCTGCACTTTGGACACTTAAGTTGAGCCTTACCAAACATCTGTTTGGCCCACATATAAGGGTTTTATTGATCAGTGCCAATTGATGAATCAGCTGATATCTCCTCACAGAACCTTTAGTAACAAGTGTATTTGGTTTGATCACGCATCACAAATTTTTCTTAAATGGCTTTAATCTGTGGAACACATGGCATGAGCGTATATGCTGAAATGGAGTTGAAAAGTGTCACCTTTTTTCTAACTTTTTCCCCTTTGGTCCTAGAGAGTGGAACCAAGTCCCAGGTGCGGTTCTTGTTGGTCTCTGAGTCCACTGGTCTCAGTCCTGAGTTGCTACGAGCTTTTGTTGGTTCCCGGGACCACAGTCGATTGTTGCGATAGGCTGATTTTCCCTTCTTGAATAGCTTTAGTTGGGAAGGTGGTGGGGAGATGGGAGGGGCGTATTTGGATTACATTACATTTAGCAGACGCTTTTATCCAAAGCGACTTCCAAATAACAGCTTTACATAAAGTGCATAGAATCATGGACGAAAACAACAAGATGTCTCATCAAAATTCTAAGGGCTGGAGATGAATCACAAGTGCTATAAGTAATGTACATCGCTGGAAATGGCAGAATCTCAAAGAGCATTAAATCTAAGAACAGATTATCTTTATACATCAGCAAATACAATACATTCAAACCAAGATACAATACTATAATATCATACAATATGCTATACTTGATAGAACCAATGTGTCATTAAAATGCTGTTTTTTTCCTAAAACAAATGAGTCTTTAGTCTTTTCTTGAAAGTGGCCAGACAGGTTGTTTCTCTGATGGATGTGGGGAGCTGATTCCACCACTAAGGGGCCAGACAGGAGAAAAGTCTTGAATGTGAGCGGGTGGCTTTGAGAGACCGAACCGCCAGGCGGTTCTGTGAGGCGGATCATAGTTAGCGGGTGGGGGTGTAAGGCTGGAGGATGGTCTGAATGTAGTTTGGTGCAGTCCTGTTCACCGCTTGGAAGGCCAGTACAAGGGTCTTTAATCTGATACGAGCAGCGATGGGTAGCCAGTGAAGGGAGGACACACTGTAAACAAACCATAACTAGCTTATTTACAAAGATGACAAGGCGACGTGAAGTTCACTCCACAAGGAAACTAAACACTTTATACCACAGAATCCACTAATGGGTGCCACAGGAGGAGTTACAGCTGTGGGCAAATGTATTAATAAACCTATATGCTTACAACTACATAGAAACTATGTATTAAATGTTTATGTACTGCGTATAAATGCTAAATAGGGGGACTTAAATACACAGTATGTCATTTCTCATTTTCTTATTTCAATAGCACCTGAAATGGTCTGGTCCAGTGTGGTTTCCTCCAGCTCCTTCATTTGCAGTTCTTTCCCACCACCCAATCTCCTGGTTAGAACGAGTGCGATGGTCCCTCTAGCAGTTCTGGTAAAGCTGCTTTCGCCTGTGCATGGATGTGTCATCCATCTCTTCCCCTCTTATGGATGTTTTTGGATCAGGAATAGCCATCCCCACCCCCATATCCATTAGTCGCCTATTGCTTGCTCATGGTGGGAACGTTGGGTCTTTGTGTGTGTGGAAGTTGGTCTCGACCGGCTCCATGTAATTGAGTGCCCTGAGATAACGTTGTTATGATATGGTGCTATATAAATAAAATTGAATTGAATTGAATAGTCCTCCTCCTATTAGACATTTCAAACTAATATTTTGAGAAGCCGTGTGTGCACCACTAGCCATACCAAACATTATTTACATATGTACAGCCAGCGCTTTTCTATTGTTTCCGCGCATGTCCCGGAGGGTTCTTCTGGGCTTCTACCAGGTCTGAAAAAGAAACAGTAGGGGTTAGCCTTACTTTAGCCTTATACTTTAGTTGCAATGTGGTTGTAACTGGGTCTTGAGTAGCAGCCTCATCTGACATGTCATGCCTTGCATTGCCCTTAGAGAGTGGATCATCTGCCCTTGTGAGAGCTTCACATTTACAAACGCATAACAAATGCATACAACTCTGCTTCTTGTGCTGATAAATGACCAGAAAGTTAACTGGACTCCAGGATATCCTGATCTGTGACAACATTTTTCTTGAACCACCTACCCAGAGAACAACATCAAAATGTTTTAATGTTGTTGCTTAGGATGCAAACCTCTGCAATCAGTCATGCTGCTCCCCATCTGCTTCCTTGGATAAAACAGTTGCTGGGTACAGTGAACTGGCTGATAGTAACATTAAGAAGGGAAAGTAACACGTTATGATAATTCATTATTCTTGCTGGAGTCAGGTGGCTGATTTGCTGTTCTAAGAGTATGGAGGAAACAGCATGACGTACAAGCTGATTTAGTTTCCGATATCCCACTAGGCCACAGGCCATATTTTGTTTCTTCGTGAGAGGCTTTGGAATTGTCAAGATGGCTTTGGGGAGAGACCTGCTTCCCATTTTTAGAGTTTATATTAGGAACATTCCTGGACAAATTGCCAAGCCTACTCTAAACAAGTCTTTCTCAAATGTTTCATCAGCAGTTTGTGACACTAGTGCAAATTGCCTGTGTGTATCAAATCCACATTTCCTTTCACATGTTTTGCAAATTCAATTACATGTTGTGAAACTGACCACGAACCATCAGATTGAAATAATATTTGAAGGGAGTGGATTATAATGCACACCTTGAAAATGAACGACATGCTTGTTTTTGCAACAATCCTTTTTCAGTACAAATCACCACAATTCACAAATTACAAGCCAATAAATGTATGGGTCAGCATTTAGAGAATAAAGAATGTTTTCTACTTTGTTTCTCTGTTTCCAAATCAATAACTTATAAAAGTGTAGTAAGGGTGTAGTTTCACCCAGTGCTTGTAACTCACAACGGTATCAACCCTTTGGCCAAATCTTGTTAGAGGTCTGTTATTGTCCTCTGCTCTGTCTCCCTGTCCTTCACTGCCATGCTTGTGTTGCAGTTTCTGCTCATAGATTTGGAGCAATTATCAGAGAGTTGCAAAAACTGAAAGGGTGAAATATTTTTCTAATATGATTTTAAACAATTGCCAGAAACCTCGTGTTCTTTTTAATACCATAAATGCTGTGCTTAATACCCCCCAATTGACTTGCCTTGAAACTTCGGCTGAAACGTGATAAATTTCTACACTTTTTTGAAGATAAAATCACTATGATCAGAGCAGTTATCAAACCCCCTTCTTACGATCCAGCTATTACTCACAGTTCCTCTGCTGTTTTTAAGCAGTTTGAGCCTTTGTCTCCTCTGTTACTTAAGGACATTGTTGGTCAGATGAAGCCATCGACCTGTCCCTCTGATATTATTCCTGTGCGCCTTTTTAAGGAATGCTGTGTGAATATCTTAGAAAGTAGTCTTAACTCTGGTGTGGTGCCGGGACTATTTAAACATGCGGTAGTACAACCGATGATTAAAAAACCCAGTATGGATATCTCGGACTTAAACAGTTATAGACCTATTTCTAAACTTCCTTTTATGTCCAAGGTTTTGGAGAAAGTTGTACTTTTGCAACTACAAGCCCATCTAGACAC
>JAVQJL010091570.1:0-22751 GCA_036024295.1 Nannoperca obscura
TAAATAATATAATATGATTTATATATATAAATATATATATATTTATATTTTACAGTAATCACTTTGTGATCTTGTGATCTTTTGCTCATATCACATATCCACAACAAATGGAGGTTGGCCAGTTATCATGGAAGTGTAATTTCCAATCTTTTCAGTTTTTTTTTTCCAAGGAGTCCATGTTGGCTTAAAAGCTATTTCTCAAATGTATTACTTCCTTACTAATTCCTGACAATGAGCAAGACAAGTGTGCAAAAATGTAAAATAAGACCGAACATGTGAGCATTGTCATTAAATGGTCAGATTTTCTGTACAGTTATTCTCATATGAGCTGAATGATGCATCGAGTGCTGGTGGCTGGTGTACTCCGGTGGGTTGTGAGCACTGCTTGCAACATCAGTGTACCTTTAAACCCCATTTCATCATACATGTGTTTAATCAGATCAGTAAAAACACTCTAAATGCACCTCAGAAGACCACCATTAAAGATCCAGTCATCCACTACAGACACCATTAGAATTTTCTACCAGTCCTGAAGGAGTTCACACCTTTTCAATATCTACATGTTTATGCAAATACAAACAAAGAAGGCAGAAATGAATGATATGAGACCTGATGTTCACGGTCAGTTTCAGAAGGTTGTAAATAGAAAAGCAAGATATGAATGAGTGTAAATCATTAATCTTTAATCTGGAATATAATTTATGTGTAAGCATCACAAATGTTGTAGCTGTTAAAGAGCTAATTTGAACTACTTTATATACTACCTGGTAGCCTAATCCATAATACATCATCATGTATTAGTTGATTTTTATTTTGTATTAATAATCTGACTCTGCAAAGTAGCTCGTAACGTAATTTAGTAGAGTAAAAAGTACAGCATTTGCTTCAATAATGCAGTGGAGTAGAAGAATTAGCATAAAATTAAAATACTTAAGTACTAGTACCTCAGAATTGCACTTGAGTACAGTCATTAAGTAAATGTACTTGTACAACCCACCCTTTCCCACTCTGCATATGTTAGTGTCTTTTTCAGTCATTTGCATGTCTTATACGTATTTCTATCAAAACCACTATGTTAGATCAGAAACACTCTTTAAAAATAGGTATAAGAGTATTTTTGTCGATTAAGTGTGTTTGGGATGTTCCCTGCGAGGCCATGTGCTGTCTGCTTGTGTGTCATGGAGGCTCCCTGCATGTGCCAGAGCGGCTGATTTGAGTCGGAGCTTGGCACAGGGGAGTCGCGGTGGGTGGGGAGTTGGCACGGATGCAACGGCCCTAACTCGGGATTGTCCAAAACCACCCTTTTAATCCGGATTATGCCCATGATTTCTCTCTCACACTCTCTCTCGCTTTCTGTATTTCCCTCAGCTGACCCTCCATCCCTCCTCCCTCCTTTCCCGCCCACGCATTTGCTCTCTTCCTCTCTTCTGCTGCTCTTTCGCCTGCTCACGCCTCACACCTCACCCCTCCATCACAACCTTACAACCTACCCCCCCAAAAAAACAATGCTCCACACCGGTTGTTCTGTTGCCATGGTGACCACTCATGTCACTGCTTTTCATTCCTGCCATTGGTCTGTAATGGATGATCACAGAATATGTTTTAGAAAATCTATTTTTAATGTCTGGGTTTCTATTTTAGTCTTACTCGATCGCCTAATCTGTTGCCAAGGTAACTGCCACATTTATTATCGTCATGGAGACCCTGGCGCTACCAGTGCACTGACAGGAAAATGTGATAACCTTTACCTCTCTCGTGATCAATCTGTTCGTTATTAGTGTTTAAAAACTACAAACAAAAAATATACTTTCATGGTCATTAGTCAGACTGATGGGAAAAGAATCTAACGGGAATACATCATCTCATAAAACTACACAAAATACACAACCAAATGTTTTGCGAGTGTGTTTGTGTGAGAGATACTGTGTTAAATTGGAGTTATTGTCTACCTCAGTAGCTATGATCTTCATCAATTTATCCCCAGAGCCAGCTAGTCAGTGCACATTCATCAGCACAAATACCTTTGTGTGTGTGTGTGTGTGTGTGTGTGTGTGTGTGTCAGAGAGGGAGAGAGACCGAGAGATGGGTAGATAAGTCAACAGTATTCGAATATGCTATTATTAGATTTCAATTTCAGCATTTTACAGATCCAGGATTGCACACAGAGACTAAACCATAATAAATACTGGCGCCAACCACCTTATCATGGCAACAGAAATATACAGTGCTAACAACGTAGTACAGTGCACAGAAATGATGAATAGATGGCTGTGTATTTGTACTTGTGTGTGCTTATATTCGGTATTGTAAGAAAACATTCTCTTAATTACAAAAATACATCTGAAAGACATCTGAAGCGTGAAAAGGGGCCCCAACAGGACATTTATCCAAGCGTATCTTATGTTTTTAATGCAAAATTTTCATCTGTAAGTAGCACAAAATGGAAATACTCAAGTGAAGTACAAGTACCTCACCTCACACCACTGCATATACTGCATGTGTGTATGTAAAATGTGTCCTTCTGGGATCATTTGTTTTAAGATGTTTTGCATATACTGCTCCTTGAGTATTCATTCAAATTACCCACACTGGTACATACTGTCCCTGATTTACCTGAACTGAACCAAATTGGACCTGAGAGCCACCTGCTTGGAGGCCAAAGGCTCCCAGGCTAGATAATGGTAAAACCATTTTTACTGGCTGGTATGAAAGAAATTTATCTTCATCTTCTCCTGAGAGGATGGAACTAATACTCGACAATGTCAGACACAATCGGCTTTGTGACACCTCGCAACAGCTGGAATAGTGTGTGCGTCTCTGATTAAAATGTGTGTGTGCACATGTGCATAGAGAGATGTCCTAAGAAAATAAGAAAATGCATACTGTTTCTGTGTACGCCATACAAGCACACCCTGTATATGGTCTTAAAATGTGAGTGATAGTGAGAGTACGTGTGTGTGTTGGGAGGTGGGTGGCCAGCAGGACAGAGTGCAGCCCCCTCGCTCCTTCTGTCACTGGCCTCAAGCACCGGAACGTCCCTTCTACCCTTCTATGTTTGTGTGTGTGTGTGTGTGTCTCTCTTTCTCTCTGTCTGAGGGCTTCCATGTAAGGTTAGATACAGCTTGGTGCCAGGTGACCCGCTGTAAACTACGAGCTATTGATAAACCTTGGCAAAGGAACACACACAGAGAGAGGGAGAGTATCAGGCCATATTTGATGACATGATTAGATTTGTCAGAGCTGCTGGCAGGTTGTATTTGACACACAAAAGAGAAAGAGTCAAAACATTAAGAGGGGTAAAAAAAAAAGGAGGAGAGGCAGGATAAAGGTTGGATTAAACATAAAGATGGACTGACTGAGGAGGGAACCACTGCTAACATTGATGGTAAAACATGTCTGCAAATGTTGTGATGCTTCACACCACTAAGTAGTTTTTGGTATTTTGGGTATTTAAGAACCCCACATACTTAAATGAAAAAAAGCTCCATTTGTCAGAGCTATCCAAAATATGTCTCATATGAGATATTTGCCACTGTATCTGCTGATATATATATTATATATATATTAATGCATGAAGGTTTGACTGTCACAAAAATTAGCTAATTAAATCTACACCACATCTAAAGTTTTAGTTGCCTATGGTTATGATCATAGAAAACCACCCACCTGAACGTCCTTCCTAAAGCTGCAATTAAGTTGAAGGAAAAAACATGTAAACAGCTCTGCAAACCTACCAGAGCCTACTACATAGAAAGCAAAGAAACACGCAGGTTTGTTTTGCATCGCTTTAACAGTGTAACGCACTACTTCTGTCTTTGCATAACCACAAGAGGTCCCTTGTCAGGAAAATGTAAACATAGGTTGTATGTACATCATAACTCTTCTTTTATTCATTATGTACTTCTCTTGCATGCTAACTATCTCTGTGTTTACAATTATTAGGATATGATTAGATACTAGGTTAACCATGACCTATTTCTACATTTGCTGCAACTTTTTTACAGAGCATGTCTTGCTCACATTGCCATCACAATCCCATTGTGCTGTGTTTGCAGGGCAAGATACGCTGACCTTTGAAAAGAGGTGAACTGCTCACTTCATGAAATTGCATTTGGTGTGTAATCACAATGAGATGCTAGCCTGGTTCCACACCTCTGACTTAAAAGAAAGAAGTAAAATGTCAATACAGTTGGATCATCGGGCTGAATGAGCGGCATAAAGATCAGAGGTTGTGAAACACAAGACAGAGAGTGTGTGTGTGTGTGTGGGGGGGGGGGGGGCATCAGTCCAGAGCAGCTGACGGACTCCTGCAGTCTGCAGACATTGCAAGGAGCTGCTCTTTTTACTGATTATCCATGATTCCATCCTGAAAACTGAAATTCAACATTTCAAAAACACATTTGCTTTTTTGTTAGAACCAGAAATAACATTTTGAGACTCTGTGTCCATTTTGAAAAGAACCTATTTTCACGATGTTTTTTTCTTGACAGCTTTTAAACAACAGTAGAGAGGCTGAGTTTCTTTTCTCTAAAATGGGGCCAAGATGTTCTGATTTTCCTCCTGATTTTACTGAACCATCGTCTAAGCAACTTCAACGCAGTAACATGATTTGGTTTGCCTTGCTGCCATAATTTATTGTTGTCGTGAATTTCAGTGAAGGCTTTTATATAAGGTAAACAAGCATCAAGAAAGCGCACTCCAACTGGTGCAGCAAATCTGCTCCCATCCTCAGCAGAAACATGCAATTCTTTAGTTGACTTAGCTTCTTGTCGGCACACTTTCTCTCCCTCTTCATCTCCCATCATTTTCTGCCCCTCGCCTGTTGCCGTGGTAACTAGCAGAGGGACGTTGAGTGAAGGGGAGATTGAGGGGAGAGAGGGAGGCAGGAGCAAAAGGAAAAAGGGGGCTGTGGGGGGGTCAGGTTTTTGTGTAAAGGAACCATGGTCGCTCTTCCTCCTACCTCTTCTTTTTGTCTCCGCTGCCACGTTTTCCTGTATCTCCAAAACCTTATGCTCCTCATCAATCCCATGCCAATTATTTCCCTTGCCTCCTCTTCCTCATTATCCTGCCACATTTTTGCCTTCTCCTTCATCCACGATTCTTGATTTTTGTATCTCCGCCTTAACCTTTGGTACTGTGAACTTGGGACACGATACTCCAAAGTGCCTCACATCAACACAAGTGTGTGTATTTCTCATGTGCTTTGTCTCCAGCTACTTCAACTCTAGAACAGCGTCGGAGGTTTAATTAAAGGAGACTAATGTTAAACATTAAGGGAGATCTTCAATAATATCAAGGCAGCTGCACTGTGAATGGCATTTTCATTTCTCTGGGAGTTGAATAATGCAGATCGCTGGTGCAGCAACAGCATTTTGTGTGTGTGTGTATCATGTGCATGTATGTGCATGCATATAAAGGGGACAGATGGAACTAGATTTTTCATATCAAATGCAGAAACTATGATTGTGTTTCGCATTACTATACACGTTTAATTTTGACAATTAACTGCAACTACTTAATGAGAGCTTTGAATGCAACAAACGCCCCCTCAGTGCAAGATATCCACCGTCTGATAATGAGGATCGAAAGATAAAAAGACGGCGATCGGGGACAGACAATTGCTGGAGGAGAAGAGGCGTTTTGGAGTTGTGTTGGCATAATGTTTTTGCATAATCACCCCCGCCTGCGTAGTAACACAGGCAACATATTAGTCAGAAGGGAACAACAAACATTGTCTGCCAGGAACAGAGGCTGTGAGTGTATTGAGACGTGCTAATATGTCTGCCATGTGTATGTTTGAAGCATATGTCTAGGGCTGAACTGATGATTGTTTCATTAGTGGTTTATTTCTCAGTTATCTTTTCAATTGAAACAATGAAATGTTTAACTGCGTAACCAACAGCCCAAAAAAAAGTATTACATTTATAAAGAATGAATGAAAATGACAATAAAACACACATTTGGCTCGACTTGAATGCAAACTCAATAATTTTTAATGATTTTTTTCTGTTGATTGACGAATGACTTATTTAACAAACAGTAACACAAATGTAGTGTTAATGATTCTGCACAATGTGGTGAATGTGCAGCATTTCCACAAGAGTACGAGCGTGCAGAGACAATTAGACTACATGGACTACATGGACTTTGGTACGGTTTGTTCCGTTTTAGCAGGAAAATGCCTCCTGGATGCAGTGAAAGGAAGCTCTTCATCGAAAACTACAGGCACAATCTGGAGATTATTTCTGACAGAGAGGGACTGGGCTCACACAGAGAGAAAAAGGCCACAGCAGGAGCCCTGGGAGCGCAAATGAAAGAAAGAAAAAAAGAAAGAAAGATGCTCTAGAGAGGAGAGAAAAAACAGGTGGGGGTTGCTGTGTGGCGTATGATAATCTAAAGCTATTCGATGGCATTAACCAAAAAAAAAAACCTAATGCAAGAATCCTCCCTTGGCACAGCCACAGATTACAGCAGTGGGTTTGCGTGTAGAAGCTATTATATAATTCATTCTCTATGATGAGATTTTCCTTCATTGCTGGTTTTCCTTACTACCCCCTCTATCTCTCGCACTGTGTCCCAGCACTGGCAGGTTTCTCTTTTAATTTAAGGAGAAGATGTTCGAGCCAGTCACCGAGTTTTTTGGTGACTTTATAATCTTTTTATCCCAGTCTGGAACTAATTCATCTTAAACAGCAATTTGACGTCTTCTTTCAGGACTCAGTTCATCTCCACTCACTGTCTGGGTGGTGTTTTGTTGCATGGATACATGCGCGAGCGTGCTTGCGTGTGGCCATACAGAATACGTGTGTGTGTGTGTGTGCACGCACATTTAGTGCAACACTGTCTCACTCTGGTATTGTGAATTCTCTGCTCACTAAGCTCCTTAATGGAGTAACTACAAGGGCAAAAGCATTTTTTGTATTTTTGCATTATCTTTTCCCCCTCCACATGCCAGCTGATCACAGGTGGGCGGATTGGCAATAAGTCTTTTTATTTTTCATTTTGGAGGTCATTACTGATGACCTGCCATTTTGATGAGGGATACATGTGAACCGCACGCCGTCAGACTCTGGAAAGGATTAACTCTGCCCTTCGACTCCACATCTGCGCCACACAAGACTAGTGAAGCCACTGTGTGATTGGTAGATTACCCATCACACAGCTAAATGCCATGTAATGATTATTTGGCAACGTTTAAGGTGCAGTGGCATGGGACTCCCCCTGGATCCATTGTCCAGTTACAATGGCATCCACATAAACAGATCTTCTAATTGAGCTGGATTTGATAAATCTGTACTGGTTGGACACAAATAGTATTCATCCTATGAAATGCAGTGGATTGGCCTGAGGTAACTTCAAGTGACAGCTACTGTCTCTAGTTGATTTCATCTAAAGAAATCCAGCCTTATCTTGAGGGAAGGTTTCATGTGAAATGGAGGAATGAGGTTAAGGTGGGATTTTAAATGGAAAGCTGTCTATTACTGTCAGAGGAGAAAGTGTATAAGAAATGTTTTTGAATAAATGATTAATCTTGCAGGAAGCGTGAGGGACAGAGAATAAAGCTGATGTTTGAAGTTTTTAGATAGCTAAATCATTTTTTACTATCAAACTCTATGTTGTCCCTTACAACCTTTACCCAGCCATTAATCTACTGACATAATAAAATATTAGTATTTGTAACAAAAGTTCACTGTACAAACATTATGGCTACAGCTGCAATGTTCTTGTGATCGTTGGCATCTAGCACATAGGAAATGTAGGAAGCTATGTAACAAGGTGTTAGTTTGTTTACTGCAGCATGGTAGTAGCATGGTTTGTGCAGCTCTTACTGTGGAGTCAATCTGCCCTTCGAAATTATTTCTGTGCTCAGTGTGGTAACATTTAAAGTATCAACTCCTATTCACTCCTAGTTCATTCATACACAACAACGTCATACACGTGCACACAAGATGCATGCTGCCATTGCCTTTATTTACACTTGAGCCGGATAGAAAATGTTCCTGAAATATTGCTCAAGGCTCCTGAATAGGCAGAATACCTGAGTGACATAAACCGAAAAATGACTCATGGTTTTTATTTTTATTTTTTAGAAAGGTTCATACCATTAAAGTCTGAAAGATGATTACAGTATCTCTTTAACTGTAAATGCTCTGTGTTATGCACATTGACATTTTCCCAGGAATTAATTGCTCTTCCTGCAGCATGCTGCACTGCCCATCAGCACTGCTTCCAAAGTAATTTTTATATGTCACAATCTATTGACTTGTATGCACAAAAAACCTATAAATCCATGATAAATGTAATGAGGTCAAGTTTTGATGGGCTACTGTAATGGTGTGTATATGAAGTAATGACAGCGATTTATCATACCGTTATTTATAGGCTTATCATTAATATAAATGGTGGTGATTAGTGAGAGCTGATCTTACAGTATGCAGAAGTCGGTTTGAATGCCCTTATATCTGTGAGACTGAACTACAGAGGAGCAATCAATCAGTAGATTAACAGCAATGTCCAGGCCTGTCTGCAGTCTGCAGCCTTGTTCCAGACTTTTTTTAGTCACAGATTACGGTGTGAGACAGCCAATAGCGAGCGCACAGACTGCAATAAGCAAAGTGCTTGCGTGGTCTCAGATCTGAAAAATAAATGAGAGATGAATAAAATAAGAAAAGAACAAAGAGAGATATGTCTGCAAGAAAGCAAACAGAACAGGCTGGAAGAATAGAAAACTGTAGTCTATCTACTGTGTGTGTCTAACATCATGAAGAACACAGACATACTCAGTGTACAGATGAGCCAAGTCAGCACATCTAAGCGCTTAGATAGGCACACATGAACAAGCACACACACACACACACACACACACACACATACAGAGTGAATTGAAGTGAAGCCAATTTCAGCAACAATAATCTCTATGTCTCACCACAACCCACACAGAAATAACACCTAATCTGCAAACAAGCTTCACCCCAGTCTCACCTGTTGCCAGGGCAGTGGAACCAGAGAGAGTACCTGTATATAACCTGTGTATAACAAAGGCAACAGCTAAAAGATAACTATATCTAATATATACTATACTATACTATATATACTATAACTACTGTATCAAAAAGCAATTTCCCTTCTAGGATCAATAAAGTATTCTGATTCTGATTGATTCTGATATACTTGTGTATATGATGTAATTGTGTTTGTGTGTGTGTGTGTTTGGATGTGTGTAGAAACAAATCACAGGCCCAACTTAAGTGAGTCTAATCTGAGGTTGCCATGGTAACTGGGCCTAATGATGCAGAAGACACCAGAATTAGACGAGAGGTGTCATCTCATGTCTTTTTACCTGTTAACACCCTCACAAAACACACACAAAACACAAACGGACACGAACTGCATCCTGAATCACATAGAACAGGCTGTGAGTTATGATCACTGACGACACGTTGAGGCTCCACTCATAGCTGTTCTTCTTCTTCTTAAAGTGTTTATGCTGGCTGATGAATGAGATGAATGAGAGAGCCCTCTCCTTCTCTGTTTTTTATCAGGAGGAAGAGATACAGTGTCCTGCTCCATCATTAGTACAGCTTTTTCTCTTTCTCTGCCTGTCTTACTTCTCTTTTCTGATTAAGGGCTTCAAAATTCTTCCTAAAGCTTCCTGCTGTGCTTTCAATTTAAAGACCCTTCTCTTAACCTTGATTCTGGATTTTTGTGATTCATACTTTGAATCCTTTAAAAGATTTCTTCTGTATGGTCTTCCTAATCCTCTTGCCCTTTTATGTACATCTCTGTGCAGCTCTCTTTTAATTATCTGTTGCTCCTGCGTACAGTTCAGTTCCTCCATGCAAACACTGTGGTTTTATTTCTTATTCATAATCGGTCAGTTGTTTGAACATGTTTGATGCATTCTCATAAATACTTTTGATGGATGGAAAATTTACCAATATAATATTTGTAATGTTTCTGATATACTTATTAATAAGTGTATCATAACTTTGGAAAGTGGTACAGTGAAATTAATCTGCGTCTACGCAAAATAGGCGAACAGCTAACACGCTAGCAAGCTGGAAACTTGCTAACTTTTAGTCCCCGTTGGCATTTTGCTCTCAGGACTAATTTCATTAAATAAAAACTTATTGAAGACTGGAAGAAGCTGGCCAAGCCAGCTGGCTTGTTGTCAATTGACTAGACTTAACTGTCCATTAGCTAGCTAGTTAGCTAGGTTGCTAATGGGACACACACACACGTAGCCTATAGGCTATGTCCCATAACTGTCTGCACACTATATTGTTCTGTCTGTAATAAGTTACAAAAGCCCAAAGGTTTGCACTGTCAAGACAGCTTTCTGTGGGTCAAAATCATTAAAGTTGAATTTGATGTGAAAAATATAAATTTACTTTCAACCTGCTGTCTTGAATGGGGGTGTGTTTTAGGTTTTTGCTTTCCAAAACTAATAACAGAATTAGAGTGAAGTATTTAATTTTTTTGTCCATTTTTGGATTATACATAATCCTTGATTGAAAATCTTGCCTCAGTACAATTACATTCTTCCTGCTCTCTTATCTTTCCTGCTTTTGCACATGTTCTCTCATACTAAGCACATCTGTAGAACCTCTGCCGAGATGGATATCTCAGGACATCGTATGCTTCCTGACACAGTAAATCACTGTGCGTCTCTTACTATTAACCCCATTTATCTCTCTCTTTCTCCTTTAGGATCCTGCTTACTGTAGTGGTGATCTTCCGTATCCTGATCGTGGCAATTGTGGGGGAGACAGTGTACGAGGACGAGCAGACCATGTTCATCTGCAACACTCTGCAGCCAGGCTGCAACCAGGCCTGCTACGACAAGGCCTTCCCCATTTCCCACATCCGCTACTGGGTCTTCCAGATCATCCTGGTGTGCACACCCAGCCTCTGCTTCATCACCTACTCCGTCCACCAGTCGGCCAAGCAGAAAGACCGGCGCTACTCCTTTCTCTATCCCATAATGGAGAGGGACTATGGGGGAAGGGAGGGGGCGCGAAAGCTGCGCAACATTAATGGAATTCTAGTTCAACATGGTGGTGATGGCGGAGGAGGGAAGGAAGAACCCGACTGCCTGGAGGTGAAGGAGATTCCCAATGCCCCGCGGGGCCTCACCCACGGGAAGAGCTCCAAGGTTCGCCGGCAAGAAGGGATCTCTCGCTTCTACATCATTCAGGTGGTGTTCAGAAACGCACTGGAGATTGGCTTCTTGGCGGGCCAATACTTCCTTTACGGCTTTAGTGTGCCTGGGATTTTCGAGTGTGACCGCTACCCATGTCTGAAGGAGGTGGAGTGCTATGTGTCCCGCCCAACAGAAAAAACGGTTTTCCTGGTGTTCATGTTTGCAGTGAGTGGCATCTGCGTAGTGCTCAACCTGGCCGAGCTCAACCATCTGGGCTGGCGCAAGATCAAGGCCGCCATCAGGGGCGTCCAGGCCCGCAGGAAGTCTATCTGTGAGATCAGGAAGAAGGACATGGCGCATCTGTCCCAGCCGCCCAACCTGGGACGCACACAGTCCAGCGAATCAGCCTACGTCTGATGATGAAGAGAAGAAAACGAGGAGGAGCGAGATGAATGTGCAAGAGAGAGAATGAATTAATTATGATTTTAATTTAATGAAGATGGTTTGGAGTCAAACAAGATGACCCCACCTCTGTGATGATGGAATGAAACAGAATGTAAAAAAGACCAAACCTCCAGCTCTATGACTTTGAGGGTCAAGTCAGAGTAGAGAAAGAAGACAAGTAGAAAGCATAGAGAGTGGGTAAGAGAGGACAACAAGTTCTGACCTGCAAGTGAACACAATTAACACATTTTGGTCTCATGGGGGATATTCCAACTGCCATTTTATACTTTTGTCTTTTCTTTTTAAACTAATTACCTTCTGCTCTGCCCCTCATTTCTTTTAAAGTGAGGAGTTTAGTTCTCAAGGGGCTGGAAAGGAAAGGACTATAGATGGGAAGAGGCGGGGAAGAGAGAGGAGAACAGATGTGAGGCTGTTTTGTATTCTTTGGTGATATTGGAAGATTCCCGGTGGTGTTTGATGCATCCCATGGTGCTTTTCTTCTGGACTGTTTCAGCTTCAGCGAAACAGGGAGGACAGGATAGGGGATGGGACGGGGAGGATGAGCAGCAACATCATTAAAAAAGGAACGGAAGAACTGTCAAAGCTATGACGAACCCTAGCGTATGAAGGTAAGTTTGTGTGAGAGAGAGAGAAAGTAGGTGGGAGACATCACACTCATATTATCAAAACATATGATGTACCCGAGGAGGGAGAGAAGAGAGGGAACGTTTTTTCTTTAGTTTTTGCTGTGACCAAAGTCAAGAGAAAAAGAGCTGCCTCTGATCAGTGTCAGCCTCGCCTCTGTTGGAACATCGTCACAAGCCAAAAGCAAGAGAAAATGACAGACGATGTTTATGTTTTGTCTCTTGGCAATAGATGATTTTAACACAAACACAGCGAGTACCATAAACACGTTTTTTCTTTCCTCTCCCCATCTCGCGCTCTCTCTGCTCCACGTTTAGCAGCTATATAGACCCGAGGGGCTTCCGATGACAGTAATGACCCTTGCTGCTCTCCTCCTGCGTAAACTTTGAAGAGGAACTAACGAACAAATGGACAAGCAGCGTGTAAACGTCAGTCTCTCCTAAAGCACAAACCAAACTTCCCTCCTTCCAGCATTCCAGTGTGCTAAGAGACAAAGAGAGAAGAGAGAAATGGAGCGGGAGCTTTTAGAGGAGGGGAACAGATCACTTTATTACAACTTTAAACAAATTTTATAAAATCTATCACCATGAGATATGATTTTTGTTTTTTTGAGAAAGCGATGGTGCCATCCTTAAGATATTTAATTATTGTTGAAAATTTACATAGAGTATATCATGATAATATTATTTATCCATTTAGAATATATCAAAATAGATTTATTTATCTTTGCGGGTGGGGTGGTTGGGACATCATGTTGCTGTTTTTTCAAATGTATAAACTGTCTTTTTTTCATTTTTGTTTAGTTAAAAGCATTTCTCACTGATAGAACTGATTAATGACATGTACGGGGTGGGAAGGGACACGTTTGTGAGCGTTATTTTGAAATTGAGGCTGTGCAGCTGATTTTTTATTTGTTGCATTCAAACTGTGGAACAGTGCAGCTGTTCAACACAACACATTTATGTGTTTTCTACAGAGAGCCTTGGTTTTCTTCAAAATGAGCTGCACAGCTTCACAGCCATTGAAAAAGGCATTTGAAAAAGGCATGTTTACATGACACAGTGTTTCTTGAATGATCAAGCTGTGTAACAGATGAGTTGTAACTCTCTAGGGAGTGTGTTTTGAATCTCAGTGGTTTTCATTTTGCATTTCTTTCCTGACTGGATTTCAACATGCATGCCTTGTAAGAGAAAAGAATGACATGAAAGAAAAAAGATAAAGATGATGGAGAGCTTGCACTTTGATTAATGCAGACGAGTAGGAGAGTGGCAGACTGAAGGAACTCATGTTGGGACAGGGGCTGTGTCTTTGAATACACTCACACATACACAAGTGCATCATTTAAAACAGAGAGCTATCACACTGCGGGCCTGTGAAACCAGACATAGGGACAGTTCACTGGACTAAATGTGATATCTTTTTAAAGAAAATGGAGTTATTTAACAGACATGAACACACACACAGAAACACATAGGACCAGCATGGTGTTGTCCTCTGTGTGGAAGAGGATCAGGTGACTGGGACAAGCAGGCACAGCACAAAGCAGTTCATGTCGAACAAATTTAGTGTTTGTTCCGTTCATGTACATTGATCCTGTTGCAGACCAAGATATTGGAGCGTTTAGGTACAGTGACATTATTGGTTATCAGCTAACTTAGGAGAAATCAACAAAAGTGTTTAAATCCCCGTCTCAACATCCAGTAGCAGGTCAGCGGTATATGCTTTACACACTGGCATTTAGGTGTAACCATTGAGAATCGTACCTGCCACTGCAAAACAAATGGCCTTATGTAGCTCAACACTGTAGTAGCTTAGCACATATGGAGACTTGAGTCTTACAGGCCACCCACGCATTACTCTCTCACATAAACCCAGTAGCCACATGGCAAACATGTTATACCAAATTGCAGCTACAGTATATTTGTTGTTTCCAGTTGAATTTCGGCCACTTGATTGCAGTATGACTTGTTAAAATGAGAAGAAAACCTCTTTGTAAATAGCACTGTAATTGAACTTTTATGTTCCACTGTATCCACTTTCCTGCGACTTGCCTTATCTGCTTGTACTTTGATTAGTAATTTCCTACATTTCCCACAATGCCTTTGGACAACTCCTAGGTCATTATGCTGAGGGTAAAAAAAAAGAAAACATGTAGCATCTGCACCATTTAAAACGCCTACTGTAACCCCCGGGTAGAGATTACATTCTCTTAACTGAGAATCAAGCAAAATAAAATGCACCCAATTGCAAATATATATAACATTTTAAGTGCAGCCTTATTTATTTAAAGAAGAAAATACGTGTGAGTAAGTGATACTGTGTAAGCACCATAAACACAGCCAGAGCTACAGCAACAGGAGATGCAGAAGAATAAATCCCCCCAACTCTCTGTTTGTTCATTCACTCCCACTGTCATAATCTCTGTGACTCTTACAGGTGATTATCCCCAGATTTAGACTCCTCTGAGGAACTCTATGACGTTCAATGGGATCGGTGCAGTCTACTGTATGCACAAGGAAAGACAAATACAGTGACAGGGCACGCCAGAATGCCTAATAATAGAGGTTGAGTCACGGCTTCCCTCAGTTAGTGAGACCTTGTGCTTCTAGCAAAGGCTTAAATTCTGACCTTGAGCTTATAGGCCAAGCCAATGTCCTGAACTATACGCAGCTCCTGCTGGACAGCCGCCGTAGTACAGCACTGATCTAATCTCCACAGATCACCGGTCAATGCTGGTGTGAGGCCTATTTTTAGTGAATGTAGATAAAAACATGCTAACATATATTAATAATTCTAGGGAACACAAGCACAGCTGAACAGCAGCTTGAGTTCAGTTTCCTCCTCTTGGATTCTGTTAATATGTCTGGTTTCATACAGGTCAGAAACACATGCACACAGAGTGAAAGGACGTAGAGGGCCATAAATGTGTCCTGATTTTCTTCGCTTTACATTTATCCAGCATTCATTAGTGACTCATGACTCCTGCTGTTGCAGTCAGCAGGTACAACACTTTCCAGAGCAAAAGCAGGCCCCAGTTCCTCCAACAGTCCACTACTCTCTACAGTCTACTTTTCTATTTGTCAATGTGAAATGAATTATGCAACTTCTTTTTTTTCTCATTTGCTTATCTTTTTGACTTGTGGATTCATTTTGTTGTCTGTTGCTCTTTTTGTGCAGTGACATATCAAAAAAGAAAGATGTTTTTCTATGTAAAGGAACAAAAAGTTGTTTTTTTCAATGTGTAAAATCAAGGGTAGAATGTTGAAATATAAGACTAGCAGAAAAAAATATGTTATATTTCCTCCCTTGCCAAAGTGATATGCAAAATTTCATTAATTTTCAAAGATTTTTTAACTGCATGTGTAATGGCTAGAATAAGCATGTTTCTATGTTTTCTTCAACAGAATATTTAAAGAAATACTTTTTTTAGTCCAAATTATGGAGCAAAGCTATTACGTCTTGATGCCAAGCGTGTGTATATTAATTACCCAGTTCTTCAGACGGTACAGAGTCAGGCAGACAATACAGAAGAAAACATCCTGTTACAGTTTATCAGTCTCAGTTTCAACTTCCCAAAATATTCTGAAAATCTACTACATACAGTAAAACTTTAAGAAATTTGCACATGAACATTTACCTTTAAAATCTGTCGTACAAGATATTTTGATCTTTAAGCCAATCAGTCAAAGTATCTACCGTAAAACACAAGGTACACAGGAATATAAGAATACAAGCTCAAGCCTGGCACCATGAGACGCTAGACGCCAGAACATTCCAGGGTTTAGTCCCCAGCACAATGTGTAATTAACCTGCAATTCACAGCCTCTTTATAAATATGGTTAAATCCTCAGTGAAGGAAAACGTAGTTGGGTATAGTACACTGACAGCAGACTCAGGAAAGGAAACAATGCTGATCTTTTACACCAATCTTTTCTAGTAAAAATGCTATTTCTATGATAACACAAAAACGCTTTTATAGAAAGGGCATTACAACAATGTCAGCATACTTTCCATTAACCATCCTACCTTGTACTGTAAAGCCCACACTAGAAAATTGTCTTTAAGCCTGATTATTTACCTGTTGGTGCTATTGAGGTTTGATTCATTACCAAAAAACATGTATTCAGATACATTCCCTTGTCTACAGCACACTACTGCCCCACATACTGCAGGTCATGTAGCAATGCAGGGCTCCTTAAAAAACCAAGATGTTACTCCTGACTGTTACTAAGAAATGGGCATGTCCGCAAAAGCCTACATGAAACTCTCCACTACCTTTGTACTGCAGAACGGTAGCAAACAATTTGATTCCTCAGGACTGCAGCATGTAATTGAGCTGTTTTATTCATTAACAGAGCTCACTGAACTACATTACCCTTTATACTGCTGCCAAGATAAACTTAGTAATTATGTAGCCAATCCTATGTGCTGGTTGATGGCCCTCTTTCAAATCGCCCCTCTAAGACGTTCAAGGGCTCCTTACTTATTACAAACTAAAAAGCCATAGATTTCAAACAGAAAAAGATATCAAACTTGACTTGGCGCTGTGCTTTGAAAGAGTACAACATGCACTCATGGGCCAAGATGAATCACATTCATATGTAGTCAATTACGTGATCATTTTTGCATTTAAATTGAAAATTAGACATATTGTTACAAATGGAAAGCGTTTAATACTTTTTAATTGAATGAGAAAAAAATTTAAGTTATAAAGCTCCTTTTATCCAGATGTTCAGCTTCAATTTTCATTTCATTCTGGGAATAAAATGCTCCCTCCTCCCTCCTCCAGCCCTGTCTGATACTGGTGCTGCTGTCCTGCGAGCTGGATTATAACCATTTCAGGGTTCAGAGAAAGACCTCTCAACCCCTCACTAATCTGTCATGATATCAATCGTGATTACTTCCTCTAATTACACTGAGTGGCAGATCCAGGCAGAGGGGAATTTAAACCACCATCCGGATTTGACCAAATAGCCCCCCGTGTATCTCGCAGTGGGGTTGTGGATGTTGATTTGTAGAATTTTGATTGGGGAAAATTGGATCATGAACAAGTGGGACAGAGGAAGAGCAAACCTTTCACCGTTCCACTTCTCCTCTAAGACCATCCCCTCATGGTCAGACACCAGGTCACCTTTATGACATGACATGTGTCTGTAAACTGTGTGAGACGCCAGTATGAGCTATGAAACCTGAAGGGTGACGTGTCAGGGGATTGGGGGAGCAATGTCAAGTTTAGCCAATATTTGGCATCCTATGGTGGTAATCAATCGTTACATATTTTAGCCCTAGAAACGTGTCATTCTTCTAGATATCTTCTACTGTGACATCTGTACAGATGTAAAAGCATGGACTACAAACAGGAACGATGAAACAAACACTCAACACACTCACACTTTTCTTCATCTAAAAATCTGTTGTATTGAACTGCAGATTTTGTGGTGTTCGTACCTGACGAACCTTCGTTGAAGGTTCACTGTATATTTCTGACTGGTGTACTGTATGTAAAGACTGAATAAAACCTTGAATGTTACATCAAGCCTGAACTGGCCTCGTGCCTGCTGATTTATGACCTGTAAACACGTGTGTTCATGCAATATATTCATGTTTGTGTTGGTTCTTGTACAATGTGATGTGTGTGTATTGAAGACGTGAGTGGGTGGATGTTTTAGCATGTGGGAGCGATGGGACTGAGGAAATCAAAAAGCATTCTGTGGTGTGATGGAAACAACAAAGGTGGCTACAATTCAATTCACAATTCCTGATAACAATATTTGCAGAGAGCTGTGTGCAGCCCAGCTGGTTGGTGTAATGACATTTCTGAACTCAATAGATGACACTGAAACCTTTCAGCAGGATTAAAACCTTTAGACCATGGCACTGATGAGGAGAGAGGATGCATTTGTGTGTGCGTGTGTGTGTGTGTTAGTGTTTGTGTGTGTGAGACAGCAGTCATATTTTCTCTTAAACCCCCCTCTCATTGAATGCACAGTTTACGTGCATGCAGCAGTGTGAGTACACTAACAAAATCCTGTATATGCATGTATGCATCATATTATCAAACCTCTGAGTGTTTTGGTGCATGCATGACGTGTGTATGTGTGTGTGCACCGGCATGCATGTGTTTGTCCAACCCCCACCCACCTTCCTCAACAAGGTCACATGGTGGCTGCGCTGGACTGGGATTGAAGGCTTGTTGCCACGGCGATAAACCAGCCGGTAATATCTCTAAGCACAGTCAGGATTAATCTGCCGACAGATGGCTTGCTGCTCAGCGTCACTTCCTGAAACACATACACACACACACACACACAAAGTATTCATATTCACCATCATCATCCTCCTCATCAACATTGTCCTCTTATCATTTAACATTTCCTCCACCTTCTCTTCTTGTGGCATGCAACCACACACACGTACAAAGAAACATCGTTTTCCTCACGCCATCACTGTTATGGAGGCCATCCACCCTGGCTGCATCATCTCTAGCATTATCATTACTGCAGCAGCCTTCATCATCACCATCATTATTCATCATCCTCATCATGAACCTTTCTACATCCTGACCACTCTTCATCATCATCATAACCCTTACCACCACTATTATTTGAATGACCGTCATTACTGAAAACTGCCTTTATTCCATAGGGATCAATACACCAGGCATTGGTTAAATCACTGTGTGCCTCAGCATGCAGCCCCCTCATTCATCAACATGGACTCGTGGTAATAGACGGGACCTTAGTTCATGGCTCAGGGGGTCTGCACCTCATCCACACAAAGACTTCTTGAGAATGTCTATGCGCTTAGAGATGCTAAAAGCACACCGGATAATCACTGTGAACTTTCAACCTGTATAGGATAATATTCAGATCTGCTGTTGCATAAGTGTATTGTTTTTGTGGTGATTGTCCACATTTGTTCATAAAGCAGGCAGGTGACTGGCCCTGTACAGTGTATGATGCAACAAGCATCACCAGGGCTGTACATGAGACACATAGAAAAGTAGCCCATAGTGGTTCAACTGCTACTCTTTAGATGAATCATTTTCATTATAGTTACTGCACTGGCATTATTGTAGTTGCTGCTGTTGTTGCTTGATAATAATTATGTAATGAATTCTTTGCCTTCGCTATCAGCATTCATTTCTTTCAGTGACTGAATTGTGTGTGAATGAAAATGTTGTCTGTTAAGCATTAAATGGTGCAAACTCCACCTGCCGATGAAGACCATGAGAAGCTCTGCAAAAAGCTATTAAGTACCCTTTGAGGCAACATGTTTTGTCATTTGTAAGATGTTGTTTATTATTAGAAATGACCAACACATATAAAAATATACTGCTTGGAATAATAATTTGTGTTTGATGTGTTCTTTCCACAAAAACCTTCAACCACCACATAAAAAGATCCTTAAAGGCACATGAGAATCAGAATCAAATATTAAACAAGTATGTTTTCGCATACAGGGAGTTTGCCCTGGTATGTTGGTGAATGACAATAAACATAGTAAGTATGTTATTATAGTGGAATTGTATTGTATTCAAGAATGTACAGAGAACATTTGTTCCTAGATTTAATGCTCTTTTCGATTCTGCCATTGGCGGTTTTGGCAAGTTTGATGAGACATCTTGTTGTTTGCAATCAATCAATTCCCTCTATATACTGGTCCCGTCTTTGTTCCTTGTCAGTGGTCAGAGAAGACCTAGTGACAGAAATCCACACAAAGCTTTTGAAATTAAAAAGAATGGGTATAGATGTGCGTTTTGTTGGGTCCTTACTCATATGGGTGTCAAATGATATGAACAAGCAAGTTAGCAAAGAAGGCTCTTACAATATTAGATAATGAAGTAATTAAAGGGGCTTATTGTTGGGGAGAGGCAAAATCTTTAATTAGAACATCTATAATAAATATGGCAGAAAGAATGGGATATGGTCATAGTTACACGGTTAAGGTTAGGGCATACAGGATTAGTCCACCTTTTATATTATGGGGAAAAGTCAAACCAATCTGTGTCAATGGTGTAACTGGAGGATGTAGAACACGTTATTATGCATTGTAACAAATACAAGTCAGAGTTAGGGTGTACTTTTATTTTATTTTAAGACCAATCAGTATTTAGTAGATATAAATCTATGAATCTACACACTCCGATGCAGTAGTGGTATGCACCTAAAAAGTTGGTTTGCAATCCGCCAACAAAAAAAAAGATGTAGCTCCTTGTCAGTTCATTGTCAGGTTTCATGTCAGTTCACTGTTTGTTTTTTCCTGAGCCCTTGTATGTAAGTTTTGAGTTAAATAAACCTTTGTATTGCTGAGGACTCCTTGTCTCACTGCACTTGGGTCACCTAGACTACAAACCTTGACAAAATGAACCAATAAGTCTGGGGCCCAGCAGACAGTTCCCCAATTTGCCTCTTAAGTGCTGTTAACCACAAAGGAGGCTTTCTAAAAGATCCTGGGGATTGTTATAGACCAATCTCTTAGCCTTCAGCTTGCCTCACTGCTGATGCCATTGGTAGCTGCCCCAGAGTCTTAGAGTCTCTGCTGCTCAGCGTTACAGACTGGCCAACTCCTGTTCTTTGTTCCCGGTTGGCGATCCGGTCGACTCCTGATCCTGGTCTGTTCAACGGTGGTCTCTGCTGAGCTGCAGCAGCCTTCGACCTCTGCTGAGCTACAGCAGCTCCCTGCTCCTGATTCTGAGTCGGCGGCCTGGCCGACTCCTGCTCCGCAATCCCAGTTGGCGAGCTTCTTTAGGATTTATTTATTTAGCCAGCAGCAAAATATTTCTGCTGGCTGAATAAAAAGTTTGAAAGAAAATTTCATGTATCTAAAACAATATTGAATCCACATATATCAAATCAAACTTTATTTTCATTTTGTTCATACCAGTGTAAGTTCAAAACAAAAGAGCTTTTCCAGGAGATTGAATATAGTCAAATTTGTTATGAAAACAGTGCAGTGTCCATGAAAAAATACTTAAAAACAGTACAGTTATAAAAACAGTGCAACAGATGCAGTTAAAAAGTGCAGCAGGTAGGTAAAAGTGCAACAGTGTATTATGTTACAATGTTAGCATGTTTAAGAGTCTAACAGCTTGTGGCAGGAAGCTGCTTCGCAGTCTGGTGGTTCTGCATTTTAGGCTGCGATAATGCTTGTGTGAGGGCAACAGCTCAAAGAAACTCTGGATAGGTTGTGAGGAGTCCTTTGCAATGCTTAGGGCCCTGTTTCTGCAGGACTGGACTGGAATATATCCTGGACAGAATAAAGTGACACTCCAATTATTTTTCCTGCTGTCTTCACTACCCTCTGCAGGCAGTCGGAGAATGACGTTGAGATCTCGTAAGTCAACACACTCCACTGTCCGCCTGTAGAATGTGGTGAGGATGCTCATGGGGAGAGAGGCCTGTTTGAGTCTCCTCAAAAAGCAGTCTCTGTTGGGCCTGTTTCACCAGTCCAGCAATGTTCTCTGACCAGGAGAGGTCATCTGTGATCTGTATTCCAAGGAACTTGATGCTCTTCACTCTTTCCACTGCACGTCAGCCGATGCTGAGGGGTGTGTGGTCAGATTGTGACCTCTGGAAGTCAAGAATCATCTCCTTCATTTTGTCCACTTTAAGCACCAAGTTGTTTCTTCTGCACCACTCAAGTTGTTTGACTTCCTCCCTGTTCCTGGATTTATCCTTTCCATGGCTCGGTCCCACTACTGTGGTGTCATCCGCAAATTTGATTATCCGGTTCTCCTCTTCATGTCTGGGCACACAGTCATGTGTTAGCAGTGTGAAAAGCAGAGGGCTGAGCACACAGCCTTGAGGAGATCCAGTACTCAGTGTGATGGAGTTGGAGATGTTATTTCCAACACAGACTTACTGTGGTCTCTCAGTTTGGCAGTTTAGAATCCAGTGACAGATATGTGGATTCAGTCCTAGGAGAAGGAGTTACTCTATCAATCTCTGGGGAATGATGGTATTGAATGCAGAGCTGTAGTCAATGTACAGGACTCATAGGTATTTGCCATATTTTCTATTCTATTCCTCTTGCTCTTGCTCTGTTGTTTTAGATCAACCCCAGTAGGGACTCCTGCCATTCACCCACCCCCCCATCTGCATCTCATTCCCTCATTAGTCCCTTAGTACTTATACTGGTCCAGCTTCACTTGTTCTCTGCCAGACAGTCTAGTGTGTGTTGCCATTCCATCATTCTGATCTGTTTGCCTGACCTTTGGACTTTAGATTCCCCTGCCTGCGTGCAACTGTGCAAAGCTGAAGTTTCTTATTACAGGTGTTATAAACACTTAATTACTGACGACCCTAATTATCACTAGTTGATTCAGTGATTTGTATGAACATGACAATGGAAGCATTAATAGGGGCAAAGGCTGCTTATGTATGTATTTTTGTTCTATGCCACACTGTAGAAGGTAGTTTAGGGCTAGGTTGAGTTTGAACACAAAAGTGTGTGTGTGTGTGTGGGGGGGGGGGGGGGGGGGGCCCCCTTTTTTTGGTTTGGAAACAAAAAAGATGTA